>MU621111.1:9683-116947 GCA_025399215.1 Globomyces pollinis-pini | reverse complement strand
ATGTAGTGGAACCTGAACTCAAGTATTTCTTTGATCGTGTATCACGAAGAATCACTACCAGTCTTCCAACATACGAACAACCATGTGAGAAATGTGTTTACAAAAACTTTCAATCGTGCTCTTGGTTTATTATGTTAATTGTAGCTTTGGTGAATGGCGTGACGATTGTGGGAGGTTGTTTTGGAATCTACCTTGACCAAACGTATGGGCATTGGGAAGTAAATGCTGAAACGATGCTGAAAGCGGAACTCGTAGAATCAAAGACGAATGACAAAGTTCAATATTCAATTAATATGAAAGAATAGTCCCTAATAAAGACTTAATTAAAATTTGAATGCATTATGTGTTTTGTCCAGATTACATTAGTTAGAGTTAAAAATGATCATTTATTAAAGAATTATTTTCTAGTTTTTTGAGCTTTAGCATATTTGACAGCTTTTCGTACACTAATCTCACTTTTTCCAGTTTTTGGCCTACCAATCTTTTCAGCAATATCCAATGCCTTTTCTTTCTCTTCCTTATGGCTAATGGTGTTGGATTCAAACTAATGGTAGATGTTTAATTTTTTAACTAAATTACCTTTCTTCTGGTGCCTTTGATTTTAACATTGTCATTTTCTAATTTTCGGTCGAATTTTCCAAGTGAAGCAGTGGATATTTTACTATCAACAATTTGTTTACGTAAAAGTTGTTTTCGGAATGCCTATATGTGTCAATGTAGATTTGTATACCTTGTAGTCTTTTCCACTAGTAGAGGCATGAGCTTCTTCCTGATTTCTACGTTGTTGCATCGCGTTTTTGGCAACCTTTTCCTTCTTTGCATCTCGTTTTTCTTGGAAGACGTCTTTGGTTCCATCTAACAATTAATAATAACAAAAATCACCATCATGGTCAGGAACTTCAACAGCCCAATCCGATAAATCTTTGGTGGTCTTTCCAGCATTTTTGTAACCATAAGTAGGTCGATATTCACCCATAGCTTCATCATATACAACACGCTTCTTTTTAACTTTTCGAATACCCTTTGCAGCAGCAAATCTAAAGGAACCATTAGTTTAGACAGTTTACTTTTCCCATCTAGTAGCGGGTCTCATTTTTGGAATAGGCTTAGCTCGAGGTAATTGATTTGCCATTGACCTAGGTAAGGTGGCAAAGACACCATCTTGGTTGGAAACGGTAGGTTGAGTGAAAATGGCATTTAGTAGCAATTGACAAGAATTTCTAGCTTCTGATAATAAATAATCGTTCTTATGAATTCTAAGAGTTAAATTCCATATGTATTACTGAGATAAATCCAATGGATTTGAGTCTAATGCTGTCAAACATTGCAAGTCTATTTCCAACGGAATGAGTTTATCCACTTGAACGGCATTGCTACAAAGAATTAGCTAACTGATATCAATAGACTGTTGAAGGTGATTGAGTGAATCATTGATTGCATTGTATTTTTCTTACTATTTCTCTTCCAATATATTCAGCTGTGAAGTAACGTCCATCGAAAGAATAAAAAAAAAATAAAAAAAAATTATATGAATGTGAGCCAGATAATCATCAACTTCAATGATATTTTACTACATGGAGTTCCAAAACATATTGCTTCAGTCCAGCCATGGATTTACATTTATTTGCTATACCTAAAGTTTATAATTACTTTCCTTAATATTCTAATTACCAATTGTGCATTTTGTTGAATTTAAATTATCAGAGAATTTAATTGAGTTAAGTACAATCAAGTGCTAGAAGATGAATGAACATCGAATTGATCAGTCATTCAAAAATTGCAAATTCCTTCAACAGCTAAATCTAACAATTGGATAGAAAGTCCGATCTAAAGCAATTCACAACTGATTCAACTAAATGCTGAATGACATTAAAACTTGGATTGGAAACATGATCCAATTGCAAGCGATTCAGACTCGAAATTGTTTTTTACTTTTCATGTTGTTTCTGTCGTTACTCATTCCACTCTTTGCATGTTCGTCAATTAGTCAGAGAGTAAAGAAACTAAATGAATATAAAACTCCAATTATTCCTCTGGATTCAACATCATTTAATCTATTCACTGAAACTCCCCGTAATTATACTCTCCTGGTCTTCTTTACAACTACAATGAAGGAACATGCTTGCTCCCCTTGTGCGTAAGCTATTATTAATTGATTTTGTAGTCAGTTCTTGCCAGAGTTTGAGTTGGTCGCGAAAGGTTGGAAGAATTCTAAAGTAGATGGAAAACTGTATTTCGCAGTACTGGATTATCCTAAAGCTTCCGATGTGTTTCAAAAGGTTTAATTATCATACTGATCATTAGGTAATATCATGTATTTAATGATTACCAGGTTTTAATATTTTTCTGATAGCCAGTTCCAAGTCCAAAGTGTTCCTCTCATCTATCGATTTCCACCCACGGAAGGTCCCAACAAAGAAAGTATTGCATTCGACCAATATGATACTCACGCGTATGTTAATCTGATCTAACAGTGAAAGTGGTGTTACTGCGGATCAACTCGCTGCATTTGTCAACAAAAAGTTGAAAGTGGATGTAATATTTTTGGGTTTAATTCATCTCAGATCAAAATTCCTCGCCCTATTGATTATCAAAAGTTTTTGACTCCTATTGTGGTCATTGGTACCGTTGCATTATTTTTCAAAGTCACCTTTGTCGATATGAAAGACCACATCAATTTCAAAAATTTCAGCACTTTTGGAATCATGGTACCATTTAGGCTATTGAACCCTTTTAGATCTTTTCTACTATTATGTGTTCTGGATTTATGTGGAATACAATTCGAAACCCACCATTTTTAGCAAAAGCCCCTGATGGTTCGGCCTCCTTTATGGCCTCTGGATTTTCAAATCAGCTAGGTGCAGAACCATTTGTGATTTCGTCTATTTGTACATTTAATGTTATCTCACACCTAGATGGACTTATCTCTTTAGGAGTTCTGCTACTAACTGAAGGTAATTTGGTTCATTATCCAATTGAAAAATAGGTGTTCCGGCTTTACCTTTGAAGAATCAACGAGTCTTTATGTACGTGTCTTTGTTTTTGTTTTTGTTGGGATATTCAATCTTGCTATTCGTTTTTCGTACCAAAATTGGGCAATATCCTTTCAAACTGTTTTTCTAAATATGGATACATTGGAATAAAATCACATTGATTGATAATACTTATACCCGTTGTCATTTAAATAGTGAGACAATGGTAATGGAAGAGACAGTATATTAAATCGGTATCTTGTCTCTATTTTGTTATTACTGAGAAGGCTGCGAGAGACTATTACGGGTCGCTTGATCTTTTATCCGATCTATTATATTGCACTCGTCAGTATCTAAAGATTCGAATGTACTTTTCTCTGAATTGTATCCCAATAATTTTCCTGTATCAAAATCAAAGTACCTATGAAAATCATTTAAAAGCGACAATTTACCATCCAGTTAAACTCAATGATCCATCTTTCAATTTTTCTACAAAATTAATGAAGGTCAATCACCATGAATCCAAGGGTAGCTGACGCAATTTTCCAAAGATTGTAGAATCGATGCTTTCTCTATATATCAGCAAAGAGAATTATTACCACAAGCTCGGTTTTGAACATCGCGTGGTTGATCAGAATAGAACCTATATACCGTTAACCATCTTTAAAATGCTGCACCTTAAAGTTTTATCTTTGGCCTAAAAATTTAATTGCAAATAACTTACTGCTTTCCCCATACTCATCCAATGTCCTAAATACTAAACATTAAGACACGTTGAAAAAATTACTTCAAATTCTGGAGCATCATCACTTTGCATCAACAATTCAATGCCTCCACAATGTGAATGTCCCAAAATAATGATATTTTCGACTTGTAGAACACGTACTGCATATTCTAACGCTGAAGCGGTACCATGATATCCGAAATCAACTTTATGTGGTGCAACCAAATTGGCCACGTTACGAACAACAAATATGTCACCAGGATCACAATCGGTTATTATTGCCGGATCGACTCTTTACGCGTCGTTAGGACATGATGGGGATACCTTGAATCGCAACATCCAATCAAAACAGTTTTGGGTGCCTGTCCGGTTTGTAATGTTTTAAATAGTAATTGATTTTCACAAAAGTAATTCTATAATATTAATCATAGATTGACATTTACTTTATGAAATCGTTTATATCCTGATAAAAATTTATCCAATTTCTCTATCATTCAAAATCAATATTATTCCTTATTACCAACTGTTGCTGATCGTTTCATTGTCTTTGATAAGTCAGAGAGTACTTTATTGGGACTCATCTCTACCGTGTCCAATGAACTTCCCCCACTGATGTTGATTTGTATTGAACCATGTGGTGAGATCGTATTTGATTTATCTTTCATTGATAAGATCTGTTTTGTAGTTTTGGTTCTTTTTGACCTGATGCGTGGATATACCAATGATTATAGTATCAAGCACTTTCTCCACGTTTGTTTATCGTGGATTAATATTTTCCATTGGTAAAGAATCAAAATACATTCTGTCTTGTAAGAAGATTTATGATACCATGATATCTAACCATGTACCAATAATTCAAAACCTGAATTGTTTACTAAGGATCACGTAAAATGGGTCATTTAGTATATTTTATTGTAAATTAGTGTATTTAGGATGATCCATCAGTTTTGTTCTCGCGAAACATATTCCAACCAAATGAAGACTTCGCGGGTGCAGGGGTCGCACTTGTACTTTTCTTGTCAACGGCCGGAGCAGTTGGTGCAGTTGATTTGGGAGGTATAACAGTCCGTCTATCTTTAATTTTCAGATTATTAACACAAATTTCCAGATGTGATCCAGGTCCATCAATACCATCAAGTGAAGCTAATGTTTGAATAAAGTAGTGAGTATCCGATAGTAATCTATTTTTGCCAGCACTAGAAAACAAATCCACTTTTTTAAATTCTTCCTCAAGTTTACGAACATAACATCTAAAAATTTCATTCATAATTGACTGGCGTGAGCTAAATAAAGTTGAATTACCCTTAACGATTCGGGAGGTAGAAATTTAGCAACAACTTTATGAAATGCTACAGTCTCGCTTACCAGCGCGAAAATGGCAATAGAGATCCCATCAGAATTAAAATCTTTCGGTTCGGGAATATCCCAATTAATAGACTATCGATAAGAAATAAAATGAGATACGGATAAGCCTGTAGTATGTACTACTAATCGTTCACCCATGGTATTCACCAGCTTCATAAATAATTCATTTTGATGATCTCGATAATCCTAAGAAATCAATAATGTAGTATTACTCCCATTATTTTATCAAAATCAGATAATAAAACTTGTTGCCTGGCATTGAGTAAACCAGATATGCCCTTTCTAACATATGGGATGACTGCCATTACCAATCCTAGTGATTGAGACGTCAACGCTACAATAATTAAAACAAAAGAATGGTTATACATATGTGTTTGGCTGTAATAGATGATAATCCGGCAGATTTCATTGCCCCAGAACCCAAAATCAATTGACAAGTTTTGGAATTAAACAACTAATACAATATGAGAATTAATGAAAATACCTTTAAAAATTCAAAGATCCTATTCAATATATCAGGCGTAGATGCTGATATATTCTGAGCACATTGAGCATAATCAGTCAACATTTTCAAAAACAATAAAACGGATACTACCGCATGATACTTGGCGCCATCCACAATCAAATACTTTGAAGAAACTGCTAATTCAGGTTTATCTAGTGATTCACTTGAAGAATTGGCACGTCTAGCAGCCAATGTCAAATCCATTTCATCATCATCATCATTATCTAAAATACCCCTTGATGAACTTAAATTTGGCACAGACGTTTTGGGAGTTCTGATTGAGTTGGATTGGAAAGGAACAGAAAGTTGTAATTGCTCAGTCATATGCTGGAAATCTATAGGGATATCTGCTTGTATCCACTGTTCATTTTCCAACAACAAGAAAAGCTGTTTTGATTTTTCTTCGTGAAAATTATTGATAAATGATTTTGATTGGGTCAGCAATGACCCTTTTAAACCAAATCCTGTTTTTCCGAATAATTGTTCTGTCAATGCGACAAATTCCCATGATACTTTGAATAGGCGATAAAAATCTTTTGGATTGAGTTTTGAATTTTGATCCGCTCGGAAGGCAATCAGTTTATATGTTCGATTATGTGTTAATTCAGCAGTGGATATTAACACATTATTAGATTGTTGCCGCATCTGCTCGTACGTATTTACAGAATTTCCTTTGGGATCACTGGCTGACGGTTGACTAGCACTTATTACTTCATTGTCATCATCATCATTCACATCCTTCTTTTGATCTTTATCTAATTTGATAACTGAGCTGATTCCAATCACAATTCCATTTTGCTCCGCTTCTTTTATAATATTAACAATGATTTCGTTGATGATACAACTTTGTTCAATCACCCTCATGTAAAAAATTATGAGTTGTATCAGTGAATGGAAAAATGTATCAAATGTCATCGCCTTTAAGCTTTTAGATAGCTCTCTATAGAAAGTTAAATTACTACTATTACTCTTCGTATAATCGTTTAATTTCTTTAGGTGTTTGTGACTCTTTTGGAGTGGTGATCTGAGGTGAAGAAACATTCTTGGGGATTTTGCCTCCGATGGGACTCATTTCTGTTTTTGCTGGTGTATTTATATTCAGAGTTGGATAAAACTACGCATTAGATTGCATTCAATACCGTTTCAGAATGCTTTTTGATCTCTTTGAAAAAACTATCTTTTATGGAAACTAATGCACCTTCTAATCTGTCGAGTTTTAACAACCCAGAAACCAAAGGTGCTATTTTCGATTTCAATTCTTCATCTTTTGCTGTCAATGTAGGATGTGGTAAGTTGGCTTCAACAGCTGTGTTAGCAACTTCATTAATAGAGTATTGCTCCAGAAGAATGGATTTGATTGAATTTTTAATATGACTTTTGCTGTCAGTAGTGGGTAAATTTTGAATGGTATAAGGATTTCGAAGTATATCTGACAAGTGAGCTTTTATATCAGATAGCAAAATATTAACCAATTCTGCTTCCATAACTTTTGACAAGTCCTTCACGATAATTGCTAGATTATCATTTTGGTGCGCTACAGCATTGACAGCACTTAGATCCATATTATGTTCGGAAATGCTTTTGTTTCGATAAATATGAATTCCTGTTCCGACTCGTTCTTTTGCGGGTACTTGTGCATCCAATTGTTGACTGGTTTGTCCTCTCAATACTGTGACAGTTTCTTCAATTAAATCAAGTGCGCCAACATAATCGGATTGTTTAATTAGCAGTTCTATAATAGGTTTGGAATCTTTTACTTGACCGATAGATTTTACAGCGCTGTAAAGTTGTGTTAAATTCCCTCTAAACTGTTTTAATTGTGTAACTTTTAAACTCTTTTTGATATTTGATTCTGTTACATCAACTAATGACTTTCTCAATGATTGAATATTATCAATACATTGTTGGGTTTCAACCTCTAACGCTTGCAAGTTAGATAGAGCTCCAAAAAAAGAATTGGAACGAAGTGAGATTTCATTCAACAATTGAACTTCAACATGATCTTTATACAATACTAGTTTGTCTTTTAAATCACGGTGTATTGCTTCCTCATTTGTTGCGCTTAGGCCAATAACATCCTTATAATCGACAATCGCACTGAAAGTATGTGGGTTTTTCAAATCAAAAGATTTGTCCTGAAATATTTCTGGTATTTTCTTCACTTGTGGATTTGCAGATAACATTCTTGTTCGTTTTAACCGGTCCATAGATTTAGGGACCTTCATGGGTATTATAGACTGTAATTTTTCTAAAGTCTTATCATCTTCTTCATTATATGCGTTAGAATTTAATAAAGGTATTCCTTCAAATGATGTTGGACCTAAAGCTTTGTGTAGTTGATATTTGTCAATCACATCATTGATTGATGTTAAATATGGTGTAAATTCTGACAACTTCACTCTTCTTAACGGTACAGACAGAATAGCAGGAGTAGAATCTGATTTTAAACCTCCGATGGAATTAGTCAAGAAAGATGTAACTCCAGAAGTTGGTACTTCAGTCAATATACCCTGTTGAACTATTATTGAAATGAAATTACTGAAATGGAATTCCTTCCTATATCTTTTGTCGACCAAGCGTGTTCTGCTTCTATTGCAGCTTCAAATGGATTTTCGTCTTGCATTTCTGATCAACTTTGTTAATCGCGTGGAGAAAAACTGACAAGGACAAATCAGACTATCTAAAAATCTAAACAAACATTTCATGGCTATCAAGTTGTTCCAATTGGCTCTCAAATTATTCTCATTTATAAACTACAAAAATGCATATCTCCATTGAGGCCTATGTATTATGCATGGACTCTTTGATCCGCGAAGCTACTAAACTTGAACAAAAACCAAAGTTTTCATTGATTCCATTCAAGTGAACTGACTATATTTTTTTTTTTTTGTTTTTTTTTTGAAGTCATGAAAGTCCAAACAAACAAAAAAGTGATAAAGGAACAAAAAACCTTGAAAGAAGAAGACGAAATCAAGCTCCCTGTAGATGAAGATCAATTGTCAGACACAGAGCTTCGCGCTGCTTTAGCAGGTATTTCTGAGAGTAGCGATGTGGAAAGTTCAGATGAAGATGGCCAGGATGTAACTATGGAAGAACCTATGGAAGGTGACTCTATCAATCTCACAAACACCCCTGAAATTCTTACAAAATCAGATACGGTGGCTCTAAAGCGTAAAGTGAAGACCGTTTCCAAACCTTCCGAAAAGCCAGGTGTGGTTTACCTTGGTCGTATTCCCCACGGCTTTTACGAACAAGAAATGAAAGCTTATTTTTCTCAATTTGGGACGGTCTCAAGATTACGATTATCTAGAAATAAGAAAACTGGTGCTTCCAAGCATTATGCCTTCATTGAATTTGAAAACGATCAAGTAGCAAAGATTGTAGCTGAAACAATGAACAATTATTTGTTGGCCAATCACCTTTTAAAATGTAATTACACCATGAAATCTCAATCTTTATAGGCCAAGTGGTAGATGCAAACAAATTGCATGAGAATGTGTTCAAAAATGCAAATAAGCCATTTAAAATCGTACCTACCCATAAAATTCAAAAAGCAATTCATAATAAAGTATGTTTTGTATGCTTAACCATAGGAAAAAACTCCAGAGCAATTCGAAAGACGAAAAACACGTATGGTGAATGCTGAATCAACAAAGAATAAAAAGTTAAAAGAGGTAGGAATTGATTATGAATTCCATGCTGTTAAGGAGGCTGCCAAATCTTCTCCCAAGAAACGATCAACTGATGAATCCGATAGTCAAGCCGCCAAAAAGGTTAAAACTTCGGAGTCTGGCAATTCGGGACCTGTGAATAACAATAAAGAGTCTCCAAAGAAATCTGCTGGGAAAGCTGATGCGAAAGAGAAGGCATCTACTAAATCTGTGAAAAAGAACCCCGCCACTACCTCAGTTGCCCAAGACAAGGACAAGAATGAAGGAGAGAGTGCTAAGAATACTCGAAGCAAGAAAATCGCAATGGAAAATGAAACTGATGATTTGTTAGAATCCCCACGTGTAACTCGGTCTCAAAAAACCGACTCGACCCCGAAAAAAGATGTACAGCAATCGAAACCTACTCCAGCCAAAAAGAAGAATGAATCTGCTACTCCAAATGTGAAAGAATCTTCTGCTAAGAAATCTACTCCTGCCAAGAAGAGTACTCCAGCAAAAAAAGAAGTCGCTGAGAAAGTCGAAGCCGTAATCCCGAAAAGCCCAGCTAAGAAAGAAACGCCAGCAAAGAAAGAAGCTCCAGCAAAGAAAGAAACCCCTGCGAAAAAGGAAGCTCCAGCAAAGAAGGAAGCACCATCTAAGAAGGAAACTCCGGCAAAAAAAGAAGCGCCAGCTAAGAAGGAAACACCGGCGAAGAAAGAAACTCCTGCTAAGAAGGAAACACCGGCAAAGAAAGAAACTCCTGCTAAGAAGGAAACACCGGCAAAGAAAGAAACTCCTGCTAAGAAAGAAACACCAGCAAAGAAGGAAACACCAGCTAAGAAAGAAACGCCTGCAAAGAAGGAAGCACCTGCTAAGAAAGACACACCAGTTAGAGAGACAAGATCTAGCACCAAGGCTACCCCAGTGCAAAACAAGCTAGAAGAAAAGCTCAGTACTCCTAAAACTAACCAAAATAAGGTTAGCAAGAAATCAAAGGCAACACCGGTAAAAACTCCAAAGGCAGACGGTAAAGTAAAGGATCAAGGTGATTCAGCGTCCAAATTACCTCTTCCATCTCGTCGATCTAGCAGAGGCAAAAGTGCTTAATAAACTTTAAACATTAACGAATAAAATATTGGTAATGCGTAATGAATCAGATTTGAAAGTTGTGAGTCGAATTCTTCTTCATTTTTATGTTAGACATCACATCTCAATTCAAAGAGGAATGCAGTAAGCTACCCAACGGATCATTAATCCATTCGAAATACTTTACTTTGTTTGATGGTAAGTAGGTTTAATTTAATGAAAGGAATGTCTGCTATTCCAATCATGAATGCAAAAATGGATACAGGATTAGATATTGCACCAGCGAATGAAAGAGGAAAACTAAGTATTGAGGATGCTGCCCTACCATTAGAATCAAACCAGTTAATCGGACTTATGGATTCACTTTTCATTTCAGTGGTAGTCTTGTTACAAGTTGAATTATTAGATTGAATGGCTCAAAGGCCAAATGCTTGATCAAAACTTTGCATGCGTATATGTAGTCAATGTTGATAATGTGGAATCGAGAATATTTAGAAGCTACTTGAGTGGATTATTTGGAATTATGATGTTAGCACGACAATTGATCGGTAGTGCTGGTGTTTATTATGTACTTAGCAATTTTAATTCAATGATAGGATGAAGATTTTTGTCCCGATTCTCATGGTAATAAGTTCAATATACTGATATAAAGAGTTGGATTTAGAACCGCGAGATAACGCTCCAGTAGTTGATTTAATCAAATACTTCAAAGAGAATCTTATTGAGATTTTGAAAGAACCAAGAGAAAAGTTTGGAGGTATTGCATACAATTTATCAGTCTATTTTCGGATTTTTCAAACCATTATTTTAATTATTAACACTGTTCAGATTTATTTGGAGCTTTGGATAGTACCATTATTGATAATGAATCAATTGAAACACATATACCTGCGATTATAGACCGATTTCAATTCTTGATTGTAAGTAATCAAACAGTATTTAAGTTTTGGAACAGTTAGCAATAGAAATATTTGAAAGACTTTTGAACAATGATGATGTGGATGGATTACAAAAAGCAATTCAATTAGCACTATGTCAATTAGAGTTGATATACAAAACAGTCAGTTTGGGTACAAATATGGATCGTAATCGTTGAGTGCAATTAATCAACTAGATTCATTTGATGTAATGATTCATCGAAAGTTTTTTCCACAGACACCAATGGCTGTGAAAAAATTACCAACCAATGAGGGCATAGAAATATGGAAAGAAATGTTACAGCAACTATCACAAATAGCATTGATAAAATCGAATATGCGTCCTGATTTTCTATTTGGTATTTCATTTTTAATTTATTTTAGTATATCACTTAGCGTATTTTTATAATATAGATGCAGATGAATCATTTCTCGATGGATAAAGTATCACCCACAGTATTGACAATGTCTTATCTATATGTAACTTGTAAGCGGGACTTATTCTTTAGCGGTCTTTTCTTTGTGACAAACAAATACTTGGTCAATTTGTAATCTAATATTCATTAATTTTCATTATAGCCAATCAGTGAATATTTGAAAGATTCGATATCTTCATTTATCCATGTTCCATATTTTGAATCTATCAATGAAAACATTCTCGAAATAACTTCAGTTGCATTATCACAATGCTCTAAGGTATAATATTCTTGAACTGAATAGTTGGTAGACTTTTGCCACATCGATTAAAACTTTGAGTTTGAATCGAGCCAGACAACGAAGACAATTATTTCATTTAATCCAGAAGTGGGAGTCATTGCAGATGGATTTGGAACGAGCTGATGTACAGTTGTATGAATTAGATCAGATGAGACCAGACGCCAACAGTTCTATTCAGGTTCGTAACGTTTACTGATGTTTAGAATACTAATCCATTTTCATCTTGGGCCTATTTTCATAAACTCTATTTGATCATCATTACATTTACAATGGGATTTGAATTAGAGCTTTATGCTCCATTTGAATATGACTTATTTTATTGGTAAACATAATTATAGTTGATTCCTCTTAGTTATATATATTATTTGTATTCTATCCTTTGCTCCCATGTTGAAGATATGATGGCAAGTAGCAATAACAAACCGAAGGATCTAACGGCACATATACAACAATTAGATTTATCAAATTCCTCATCAAAACTTGAAATAATTCAAAAGTATCAGATATAACTTAACATTAGGATTTTGAATGCAAATCGATTATTGACTTTGGGTTCATTCAGAGTATTTAAAACTAGTACTAATCGATATAGTTGTGCTGTTTGATATCCAGATTAAATCCACAATTTAATAGCAAACCAACTTATTTTGATGTATCAATTCATTACAAAAACCGATTCAAGCATATGGGATTATTACAATCTCCGGCTCTATTACAACCTGCACAATATTTGGCCACTCTACATCCAATATACGAACAAGATATAAAACTATTTTTGGAGGAAGTCATAACTGTATTTGTTACTTGTCAACTATCATGGATTGATCTTGAGAAAACTTATCCAAATGATCCAAATGTAATTTTAGTTTATTCATTTAAAGGTGTCGCGCTGTTTGAAAGTATGTACACATAATGTGAAAGCTTTGGAGACTTTGAAATGTCAAGCAGAAAATGTGACATTAGACTTTTCAATTCATTCGTCTTATCCAAGCATAAAATTGCCGTGATTACAAGTTACAGTCGTCCGTAAATTAATAAAGATCTTAAAACTATTTTTTGAATGTCAATGGGAGAATTCAATTATATTTTAAAAACAAATTTCAGTATACCTACAATTATGTTATCAGTAATAGATTTTTCATACCCTAATCGTTTAATGTCTTGATTTGGGATCAAATAAGCTTTCGAATGATGGTCCAATAAATGGAATGATATCTGACGCTACCAAACTTCGACCTCGAACTTCAAATGCACGGCCAGCAGCGACCTTCAAAACCATTCCTGCTGCATGGCAAGATAGTGCCAATGATTCGAAAATATTTTTATCATCACTTTCTTCAATACTATTTTGAATTATGGATGAATTTACGATTTAAGAAACCATCCAACAAATGTGGATAGAATTCCAGTTAATAAGTCACCTTGTCCACCACACCTTTTCAAACACGATTGAAACTCAAAATTTAAATTTAGATTTGATTCTATGGTGAGAAATGCTAATTTACCAATTCCATTAGAAGCGATAATATCTTGATGTCCTTTCTTTAAAATAGTCACACCTGGCTTTTAAATAACCTAGAAAATACCTAATTTGGAAGATAATGACATAACATCAGAGTCTTTATCAGTGAATTCCAATCCCTATATATATTAGCAATGTTTTATATACGGTGACTTGCAATAACTTTTTAAATTCGTTAATATTGGGAGTCAAGATTGTTTTAGAATAATTTCGAATTAAACTTGGATTATTTTGGATTAGAAATAATCCATCCTATTAAACATGGAGTGGTTAGATATCATTCTACGATTATTGTTAATGCACGGATTTTTCATACGTTAAATATAGATTACTGCATCTATAATTAAAGGTAAATTCAGATTCTTTGTTTCTTGAATCTAAAGAATTAGCGTATGGTTAAAATACAATGTTGGAGACCAACGATAATGTTTTTGGATGTCGTCCTAAACCAGGTCCGATTACGATGCAATTAACACGATTTAAGATGTTGAGGATTTCAGAAGAATAGTTTGATTTATGATCCTGGATTATTAGGTGTTATTATCTACCAGGTAAGGATATACAACCAGCTCTGGTGCATATGACTGTTGAAAACGTCAATTTGAATACTAATACTTTAATAATACTGGAAGAATCTGGGGAACAAATGATATGACATAAATCGGATCCAGTTCTTAAAGCGGAAATAGCAGAGTAATATGGAGCTCCAGTATATTCCAGACTGCCTCCCACAATGGCTACTTTTCCTATATAATCAGCTATTAGACAATACCAGACTGCCCTTTGTATGCTTGCGCAGTTAATCTTGGTATTCTGTTGATCACGTCCAATTTCACAAAATTCTTCATTGGTTTCTAAATTCAATCGATTGAATTCAATGTCCTTTTTTCACACAATTTTGGGTTTACAGAACCAAAGCAAAGTTGATTGAAGAACGATAAAAATGACAAAGTGATTGATAAAGTTTATTGACAGTTCATACAAGTAAATGAATTCATTGAGCTGTTGTCAGTTCATATATTTTATTGTATCTTTAACATCTATTGATTGATTATTTCAATAATCTCTTCATCTCTTGCATTAAATTAATTGGATTGCGATAAGATAAGGGAGGGTGATGACAACACATTGAAGTATCTAATTTAACTGGGACAATCTAAAAGAATCCAGATTTATTTTGTATGGTTACCAATTACAGTACTGATCGAGTACTTTTGAAAGTGGTGTAACTATTAAAACAAAAGATACCATATTTCAATTGATTTTCAAACTTAAAGTTCGATTGCTATTAAAAGACAAAAATACCAAAGATTCTCATGGTATTTTTAGTGTATTTTTTTAAGTTCTTTGGTGTAATTCAGTGAGTTCACAAACGGTTAATCAACGGGCGCTGACTCGGAACCTGTAGTTAAATGAAGCAAAAAGACATTGGATTGTAATTTATTTCTTAACTTATGAACACTATCAAAGCATCCTCTCGATTAACTTCAGTTTTTGGTTGGAATCAATCAAAAGCAGCTTGGAAATTCATTCATAATACTCCAAATCCTCATGCTGGTAGCTTTACCATATCTTAACATTTGATTAGTTGCTGATACTGCTTTAAATATCTCTCAAGATTCTAATAGCGTCGTTCTATCAAGTCTCACTAGAGGTTTACTGTCTTTTATGTTGACTCTCAGTTGTACATTCAAAATTTGCTGATGGTCATTTACGATTCAAACATAAGTACTTCACAGAAAACAAAGAACTTTTTAACTCTTTGAAATTGGGTCAATCTCCAAAGAGTATCTTAATAGGATGTTCCGATTCCAGAGTCGATCCAGCTATCATCACTGATTGCGCTCCTGGAGATTTCTTTGTTGTCCGTAACGTTGCCAATTTGGTTGCTCCTTATCAACTTGATGCTGGTTATCACGGTACTGCTTCAGCTTTGGAATATGCTGTTCGAGCATTGAAAGTTGAAAATATTATTGTTTTGGGACATTCAAAGTAGAGATATTGGTATATTAAACATTAGATGTGGTGGTATTGCAGGATTAATGAGTGGTGCAACTGGAGATTTTGACTTTGTTGGACCTTGGGTAAATATTGCTAAGCGTGCCAAAGAAAAGACTCTACAATATTTCGGTGACCAATCAGAAGAAGTACAAAACCGAGCATGTGGTAAAATCAATATCAGGAATCTAATAGCTTAGAGGAAGCTTCAATCTTATGTTCGCTTGAAAATCTAACAACGTACCCATGGATTATGTCCAAACTGCAAGATAATTCTTTAACACTTTCTGGATGGTACTTTGATTTCGAGACCGGAAATTTGTTGGCCTTCAATCCAGAAACAGCCAGCTTTGAACCTATCGAGGAAATTGAAGCTCATGCAGACGTTATTGAAAAGATTAAAGCCCAGCATTCTACTTGTAACCATCAACATTCACATAAATCCGCTGCTTCCTCTGCATAGTCTGGAAACTGTAAGTATTTCGTACAGAATAAATAAATACTCACGTTTAAATATTAAATTTGATCAGAAGTTTGGTTTTTCTCTAAATCTAAGATTTATGCATTTACTCCGTGACTTTCACTGCACTTGAGTATTTTGACCCATTGAAGTTCAACCAGTCTTCAATTGCGTTTAGTAAAAAAGTAAAAACAAAGGATCAAAAAAACATAACTAGACTAATTGGAAAATGAATGTATAAGTATATAGTTCAGTTTATAAATTCAACTAAATGAATAAAAACATCAAAAGACTAGCCATGGAATTGAGCTTGGAAGCAGAATTTTCAATGTCACTATAGCCATTAGTGTTTTTGTAGGGTTTATCCCCGGTTTTGGAATATCTATTGTCCTCTTTTTCTGCTGACGTTGGTTTCGTGTCAGATTGTTTAGTGGTGGTGACCGCGATAGTGGTAGCTTCAGTTGGGACGACTGAACCAGTGGAAGACACAGCAGTGGTGGTTGATTCAATAAGTGTTGGTTGGATTGCTTCAGTAGTGGTTGTGGTTGCAGAAGTGATAGCGTCAGTAGAAGAAAGAGAGATACTAATAGTAGTATCAGTTATGGCAGAAGTTGCAGGGACAGTAGTGGTAGAAGCAACAGTGGTGGAAGTGGTTGAAACAACAGTAGTAGTTGAAGATGGAGTAGAGTTAACGTCATCAAACACCAAATCAACACATTGATGAGTAATTGGATTTCCTCTACTAGCCTCAATACATTCAATTTGAAGAGTTCCAGTAGCACCCACAACCCATTCTGGTACCGCGCTAATCTTATCTAAGACAACCTTATTAGTACCACCAGCTTTCAAATTCTCTAAAGATTGTGCCGCATCATAAAGTGATATTGGATCAAAATCAGGTTTGTCCCCAACAGCCAAGAAAAAGTTACAACGTTTGGTATTATCATAGGTCTTGAAAGTCACGGCATTACCTTCACGTTAATTAATCCTTGTGATCTTACCAAGTGTTGAGAATTTGACTCTTGGGTTAGATGGCAGTTCAACATCTATTGGTTCACCACCACACAAGTTAACTTGTTGTGCCGTTGTTCGATCACCCATTGGGACTCGTGGTTTAGGTTCCAACATATCAATTCTAGCATAAGCTCCGACAGCAAGGACTCCAAGTACGACTTTCATCATCTATCTTCTTTGATTCTAAAGTCGCTGTTTTTATGAGTCAAATGTGCGACCATCCATAAAACACAAGTTACCAATTAGGAACAGCTAAGCCACTGTGGTTATTTTGAGGCTTTTTTGCGACAGCACCTTTTTTCTTTGATTGCTCCACTTCATATTTAATTGAAACTCAATTGGAGTGTTCGAAAAAGACATTTTTTAAAAGATTTTGTAACGTTTCAGTCTTTGGAATGCTATGGTTTTAACAGCAATAGACCCTCAATCAATTTCTAAAAAAAGAAAGTGGCGTTGCCAAAGGGAGCCTTTTTTGCGGTCGGGTCATGAAATGACTCAAACTGTTACAAATTTCATTTATAAGAGCACAAATCACTCTTTCAAAATATTAAAAATACAATACAAATGAAATTGTTGTTACCAATCTTTGGTTTATGCTCTTTGGTGAAAAGTCATTTCCTGATCACTGTTCCTGCTGGTCGTGGTAATCCAGATGCTCCTGGAGCCATGGAAGGTCAAAAGGTTGGTCCTTGTGGATATGATGGACTTGTGCCAAATGTACCCCGAGCTGCATACTCCGAATCAAGTATATCAGTCTCTTCTTCTAATCTATAGATGGCGAAATTGAACTCTTCTTTTTCTGGAATGGAGACAATGATATTTACGTTGGTGTTGGTGATAATCCAAAGACATTCCCTTACAAGGTTGGCGAGCTTGCAGGTGCCAAGCAAGGAAAGACATACAAAGTTCCATTCGATATCAAGAAAGTTCCTGGATTGAAAAAGGGTGATCCATTCACCATTCAAGTGATTTGCCATCAAAAAGAAGATCCAAAACGAGGAACCAAGGCATTTGATATCTACCAATGTACCGATTTCACATACGATGTTAATCCTGCTCCGGTGGACATCACAACATCAGTGTCAGTTGGACCAACATCTACTATTACTCAAGTTGATTCTACTAAAACTGTGACCACAACCTCTGAAACTCCAAAACCCACCAATTCGAAATTCAAGAGCACCCAAAGTCTCGCCGATTCTCTCGTTGAGCATATCAGTATTCCAGGTGGTTGTAATCAAGATCCAAGTCATATGCCAGAGGATGCTCCATCTGTCAACTTGGCCGCTTTATGGATTCGCGGTTCATTCCACGACGCCGGTTTATGGGATCCACTTAATGAAACGTACCCATTTGGTGATGGATCGACTCCATTCTTTCTAGAAAACAAGGAAAACTTTGGCCTTGGAGCTTCAATTGCAACTCAATTTGTTCCTCCAACATTCTACAACCACTCCCGTTCTGATATTATCGCTTTGGCAGGTCATCTCACTGTTACACATTGTGGTGGACCAGCTATGCCATTTAGAGTTGGACGTGAAGATGTAGCTACTCCTGTTGGCCCTGAAGGAAGAATTCCAGATGATAGTACTGATTCATACAGTAAAATGAAGGCACGTCTTCAGCAGTTGGGATTTAATAACGAAGATATAGTTGTGTTGGTCACTGGATCGCATTCTATGGGGTAAATATACTTAAAACTCATTAAATTAGTGGTGTTCATCAAAAAATATCTCCACATGCAACCAAGAAGAAGTTTGAACCATTTGACAACACACCAGGAGTGTTTGACAATGATATTTTCAAGAACATGATGAAAGGCAAATGTATTCTAAACATTGATTGTGGAATCATGAAAGATCCTGAATTAATTCCATTGGTCAAACTTTATGCCGAAGATCAACAAAAATTCTTTGATCAATACAGTATTTCATTTCAAAAGATGCTCAACTCTCGCCATAAGAATTTAATGTCTGCCATTCATCTCAAGATTGATGTTCAAAAGAATTTGATCGAAGAAGGAGGTGTCGATCCAGAACCTACGACTGTGACTACCAATGGACCACAGCCTACAAATGGCAACGGAAACAATGGTAACCAAGGTGGTAATAACAACGGAAATAATGGCAACCAAAGTGGCAGTGGAAACAGCAATGGCTCCAATAACCAATCTGGCAATAGTAATGCTGGACAATATAACCAAGGTGGATCCACTTATGGTGAATCATCTAAGGATGGATATGACGTGAAATCAAGCTCTGTACGACACTTTGTTCATCTAGCCATCTATGGATGTTTTCTTTTTGTCTCAATTTAAATAAATATCATTTCTCATCTTACTGGAATTCATTAATTCATAAATGCAATGCGCAAAATCAGATTCGGCTACATAGACCAATTAATATAGCTAATCTAGCTGAGTTATTATATTTAACATTAGAATCACGATTGGTTGGTGTCAAACAAAATTAAACACCCCGATAAAATTGCTGGCACAAAACACCCAAAGAGATTGGCTATAAAACACTACTAACAGCCAGCAATTACCCCTACAATTTAACGATAATATAAATGAGGGAGTAGTCTCAGAAACGTAACATTGGTACATTCCATGTGGGCGACTATCATGAATCAACGATACAGAGAGTTGCTTCATTAGGAACTATCCAAGTTGTATCCGATTACTATCAGATCCTACTTGTGTATGTAGCCCTACCGAGCCAAGTCTCTCAAACAAATTTCAAATACTGAAAGCCACCCTTGGAATTCTATAAAATAGGAATCAAATCAAGCATCAAAATAACTGATATTCAAATGCGATTTCTTCAAACTACCGTGAAAAGCTCCATGTCCATGGCTGGCCGAAGTGTCTCTTGCTTCAACTCCAACATGCCAAGATCCATGAAACTTCACAACACTGCCAATGTAAATGCTGGTAAGTTTAGATCTTCTTCTGACCTGCAGTACTTGCTTCCAAAAAAGATATTGTAAACTCAAGTCTTACTGGAATGGTAGACACCAAATTTGCCAATGGACATTTAAGATTCAAAAACAAATACTTCAGTGAAAACAAGGAATTATTCGAATCACTGAAGAACTCGCAAGCTCCAAAGAGTATCTTGATTGGATGTTCCGATTCCAGAGTTGATCCAGCTATCATTACTGATTGTGATCCTGGTGATTTCTTTGTTGTACGTAACGTCGCTAATCTAGTGGCTCCTTATGAACTTGATGCTGGGTACCACGGTACCGCTTCAGCTTTAGAATATGCTGTTCGAGCATTGAATGTGGAAAATATTGTTGTAATGGGACACTCTAAATGTGGAGGTATTGCTGGATTAATGAGCGGAGCAACTGGAGACTTTGATTTTGTAGGACCTTGGGTTAGTATTGCACAAAGAGCCAAAGATAAGACTTTGAAAGCCTTTGCAGACCAACCGGTTGAAGTCCAAAACCGAGCTTGTGGTAAGAAATGAATAGAATTATCTAATATGATTAGAGGAAGCATCCATCTTATGTTCACTCGAAAATCTGACCACTTACCCATGGGTCATGTCCAGATTAAAGGAAAACAAATTGACATTATCTGGATGGTACTTTGACTTTGAAAACGGTACACTATCCGCTTACAATCAAGCAAGCAACAAATTTGAATCGGTAGCTGAAATCGATGAAGAAACTCACTCTCAATTCAAGTGCAATTCTGGCTGTAAAGATGCTCATCATAACCACGCTCAATTGTAATTGGTCATTGACCAAATCTATTAAATGACCTCATGTACAATTATGTTAACTGAATATATTAATTTGTAATCTCATATCCTATATATTTTTTAGTCTGCCGATTTACAAACAGTAAAGACTCCGACCTCAATTAAGAGAATGAAGTGTATTGTTGGTGCGACTCAATTAAGAGAATAAGCGTACTGCCCTGTAATATGGTTCTTATTCATGACTATACCAATTTGTCACAGGATGTAAAGATCATGTTTTAAAAGGCTATTGTAGAACATGTATGTTTTAGAAAAACATTTACCCCCAATTAATTTTTCGGATAGCAGTGTGACAAGCAGATTTAGGAGAAATTGTACCATTTCCCGAGAATCGCATCAATTCATATATTTCATCATGCGAATACATCAAAAAATAGATGTACTTGCCCTTCAATGATCATCATGAGATATTTGTCCCCAAGTGTCAGTTTAAGAACTATCCAAGTTGTATCCGATTACTATCAGATCCTACTTGCACATGTAGCCCTACCAAGCCGAATCCCTAAAACAAATTTCAAATACTGAAAGCCACCTACAGAATCCTATAAAACCACGATTATGCGCGTAATAAAATAATTGATACTCAAATGCGATTTCTTCAAACTACCATTAAAAGCGTTTTGAGCGTGACTGGCAGAAACAATTCCAATATGTACAAATCGGGATTTCGCAACAATGCTGGTACCGATTTATATCTCTCTAATGTCTAGTGCTTACTTCCAAGAGAGGATACTTTGGGTTTGAACGTGGGTCGCTCTCAGCCTATAACCGACCAGAATCTGTAGCTGATGTCGATGAAAACACGCATTCTCAATTCAAGTGCAGAGCAGGATGTAAGCATCCACATCACCACCATTTATAAATGGCTATTGGACAAAAAAAATCATCCGACCTCATGAACATATATTCCATTATTGAATATAAAATTTGTATTGTAATTCGAATCATTTACATTTTGAGTTGCTTAATTTACAATGAACATTCCAACTCCCATACACAATACAGATGAAGTTAATACATAACAGATAAGCAATTTAAGTGTGCTAATAGTTGGCAATAGGAGCCGTTTGGTACATGTTTTGTGCTTGTGATTTGTTGTTTATAACTCGAAGATACTAGTCAGTGTTGAAATACACCGAGATTCACACAACTAACTAATGATATAAAGCCAAGAAATATATTACAACAGTGATTTTAACCGATAGGCATACACATAAACACATCAATAGTGGCCGATGCTTGGGTGCATTCCAATACTACTTTTAGAACATTACATGATCGTTGCTGATTAAAATCCCATATGAGTGTTTGCCATCCATTTTCTAACGTAGCATGGATTAAGTCCCCACCTTTACCAAATTCTGCTAATCGTATATTACGAAATGGGATGTCAAACCCTAAATTTCTTGCAGCCAGCTGCTCGGATATTTGTCTAATTAGCTGTCCAGTATTGACATCCCAAATAAGAATGCTATGGTCATCTATACTATTTGTGATTAGAAAATGTCCATTCAATGCAAGAGTTCTAGGCATAATATCTAGTTGATGAAAATGATGTTCTAAAAGAGGTAATTCAGTAACAACTGGTAAAGGGGTATTGGTGTTAATTGGACTGCCCGTTAAACCTTCCCAAGGGGAATTATCTCCCGATAGGGCGGGGGAGCCGTTTGGTAGATCATCGGTGGGTAAATCATCAGGTACGTTTTCAGCTTGTGGTATACTTGGTTCTGTAATCACTGATTCTTGTTGAATTCCGATTGTTTGATTCGGCTGTGCAATGGGTGTGGAATTAAAATGTTCCATCCATGACAAATCTGCATCAGTTGGACTTCCATGCAGAATGTTTTCTGGTATATCTTCTTCTTCCTCTAATAAAAAGGTATGTACTACATCGTCTTCAAAAATTGATGGAGAATTTTCGGCAGAAATGCGACTGGGGTATATGCTGAACTCGTGTTTAAACGTTTTTGTTCTTATACAGTGGGATCCATATGTTCCATTTGACAATCCATACACTATTAAGTCGTCCCAAATTCCAACATTTAGGGTTCCACCTCTTGAATCATCGTTTATGCTGAAGTGGTACATACAATCTCCAGTATTTATATCCCATACAGCGATTGATTTATTATGACCACCAGTTACAAGTCTGTCATTGTGAACTAAAGGTTAAAAATTCTACACAAACCATTCATGGATACAATAATCTGATCGATCTTGGAAAAAGTGTCAATTGTTCTAAGTAAAGTATATGTTTCTAAGCACCAAATAAAAACCATTGACAGTTCATCAAAAGATAGAAGTTTTCCAGCAGTTGTTAATAGTAAACCAATATCAGATACGTGACCTTCAAGAGTATGCTGTTTTTTTATGACTAACGTTGACTTGTCAAATGAATCATATTTGGCCACATTAATCACTAGAGCGATTCCATCAACCTTATCCAACCAACAAATCTGATTTCCCTCTAGTGCAACAAAATATGATCTATCTGGATTGGTTGGCCAACAATAAATCGGAGGATTTGAACAATCCATATACACTCCGTCATCCATTGATGATGAATATTTAAATGATTCCATATTTGAAAAAAACTTGTAAGTACCAGTGTGGAAGTTGGTTATTAATTCATAGTAATCCCTCCAACTTGAATGAGTTAGTTGAGGAGGCCCATAGTCAGTCAAAAACAGCTGCTTATAAAACAAAGAAATATGAGCTTTGTATAGATATCTCCAAGTTTTGCAGACCATAGAAACATTAATCAACGTTTTGTGATCCAGCCAACAAAATATCGAAAACAAAAGGTCGGTTCTGAACAGAAAAGGAGTGTCGTTGAGTCTATTAGAGGCGGATAAAGCTAATTTTGGTCTTTTCATGAATTTAGGTAGTTGGAAAGAAAAGTGAGAAGAGTTTGCCCAAAGGATGAATGAGTCAAGAAATCAAAAGCAAAATGGAAGCAAGGAAAATGAACCAAATTTCCAATATCCTAGAACCCAAACTCTTCAAAGTTATGAGTATTCAACAGCTACTCCATCAGTCGATCAACGGTTGGAAACTTTGGAACGAAAAGGAAGTATCAACAGTCCAACATCTTACGAGTTCTCTGAGGCTACAAAAGACTATCCCCAATCGCAGTATCAGTTGCCTTCACCAACTACTTACGCACAGTTACCAACCCCTGATTATCGTGGTGCAAATGCACCCCATGTCAGCAATCAATACAACGATCCTATAGCACCAAATGCTAACTTTCAGTACAATAGGCCCATGTCAGTTGCTACTGACGGGGTTGGTTATAGCCCTGTGTCAGCGGATCCTCGCCATTCTGCATCCCTGGATTTGAATTACCCTACTCAAGAAGACATTCCAACCCAGCACCAATACTCTCCTAACACAGTTGCGGATCTGAATAACGCCAGATATCCTCCTCCTGCACAATATGACAACTCACTAGCCAGTCAAGAGCCTACTCACAATCAACAGCCAGTGGTAAACAAATATGATGTATTTTACACTACTCCTGGAGGTTTAACTCCCAGCTCCAGTCAACCTTCTCCCTATACTGTCAGACCATCATTTGATCCTTTGATGAATAGTAAGGAGGATTATGATGACTACAAGGCACCACGCGCACGCATCTGCTGTTGCTTTAAATCAATTTGCTCCTGCTGTTGCTGCTTTTTATTTATAATTCTGCTCTTGGCGATATTATTGTATCTAGCTTTCCCTGGACTGCCAACAGCGACTGTGTCTGATCTGTATATCCCAACAAACTCAGCAGGCCTGCAAACCAGCCAATCCGAAGATGGAACGATAAAAATTTCTATGGACTATGCCACAGACGTTTCTCTGTATTCACCTAGTTTTTTCTCAATCACAATGGAAAAATTCACAGTTCAGGTTAGTTTAATTGTGTTTATAGTAGGTCGATCTGAAATCTCAAACTGGTAGTATCATCCCAGGTTTTGGGGGAAAGGGAGTTGTAAATAACATCAATTTTAAGAGTAAAACAAACACTACGTTTACCATTGTAAATTTCCTTAACTAACCGATTAGCCATTGACTGTAACTTATTCTACATCTAAAGATGAATTTGCAAATAACAATCCTGTTCAAATTCTGCTGACTGACTCATGTTTGGCAACTCCACAAAAAGGGTTAGAGACACGAATAACAATGACTGCTGTTTTGTCATTGATTTCTTGGATAGGTTATAATCCATCTTTTGGTTTCACAAAATCAGTCCCTTGTCCTGATAAAGACAGATTGGAATCGATCTTGAAAAATATTTCTTAAGTTTTGTAGAGCTTTTGGTGAACCTTTTAATAGTATATAAACCTTCTTTGATTAAAATGCTGATTATTTTGTCTTTTCTGAGCTTGAATAAGAAAGGACCCACACATGCGCTTTCGTTAAGTTCTCCATCTTATGCGAAGCAAACGACTACCGCATCACACACTGACTGTGTTTGATTTTGGTAAGACTCACAGTTCTTTTAGTTAACTCCTTTAACCCCAAATCAACGCAACCAATCTTGGTCCTTTTGTATATGCGCTGGTAGAAGAATGATGTGTCTCTAACGCGAAAAGTGGTTAAGACAGGTTAAATAGGAGGGAGATACGCATGTGTGATACAACATACATCTCCCACAGATAACATGAGTTTGATATGCCAGACCAATGAAAGACTGCATTAAAGAGCAAGGTTATGACCGCTGCAAACAACTGAAGGAACTGCTTTCCTGTCGATCCTTCAGAATCATTTCAAAAAAACTAATCACTTCAACAAGGATTCATATACGATTAGCTTTAATCCAGGTTCATAAGTTCAGTGTTGACTTTTCATTTATACTCTTAACTGCTTAGTATAAAGTACAAATATTGTACTGTACAATTGATCTGCTTGAGATACAATACTTTTCTAATACATATAACTTTTCACTTGAAGGACATGCAGTAAAGGAACCACGCTAAAGACCGTCGTCTATATTTGGATGTTTCTTTGACAGCAAAAGACTCTTTGGAGCTGCGCGTGTAACCATGGGCATACGTTATCCGTGTATCAACATATGGATATTAACTATAAGATTCAAATAAAACTTCTTTCAAATCATCACAAAATGCAATTAATCAAATCAATTTATGCGCTCAGTTTATTGCTGTCCACGGTTTACTCAGCACCAACTCGTGGATTTTATGAAGGAGATGTAGTTTATAAATTTCAAGTTGATAATGAAGAACAGCGTAAATTAATCTCTGATGTTATTGGTGTAATTTAGTTTTTATTGATTATATTTAGAAATATACCTTAGATGCATGGACCAAGGTCAAAATTGGAACAGTTGATTTACATGTTCCTTCAAAATCAGATAAAGCTGTATTATCTAAATTATCCGGTTTAAAACGCTCCGTGTTGATCAAGAATTTACAAGAGGTCGTCGATGATGAGGTCAGATACTCTAAAGAGAATCAAGATCGATTGAAACAAACCGAGTCTGATCGTTCCCTCACAGTTTCTGATAGAGCTGCTAGATTCTTTACCGATTATCAAGATGCGGACACTTACCAATCATTCCTGCTTGGCAATCCTGGTGTTCAAGAAATTGTTTTGGGAACCACTTATGAAAAAAGAACAATTCGTGGTATTAAATTCGGAACCGGACCAAAGAATATCTTTATCTTGGGTGGTATCCATGCTCGTGAGTGGATCAGTCCTGCCGCTACTACATACATTAGTAACTTCTTACTGGGAAGTGATCCACGTGCCGTTCAACTTCGTCAACAATTCACTTTCCATGCCGTACCTGTATCAAACCCTGATGGTTACGCCTACACCAGAAAGTCTGGTGGAGAGCGTTTCTGGAGAAAAAATCGCGAACCTAATGCGGGAAGTTCATGTATTGGTACTGACCCAAATCGTAACTTCAATTCCCATTGGTCTGAAGCTGGAGCTAGCTCTAATCCATGTGCCGAAACTTACTATGGAAAGCGTGCTGGAAGTGCCGCAGAGGTGTCTGCTATTTCAAACTACTTGAAAGGGTTGACAAACACTGTCAGTTTCATTGACTTACATTCATATGCTCAAGAATGGTAAGACGTATTTTTGCTAATATTTTAGGACATTCCCGTACGGATTCAGTTGCACTGCAAAAGCACCTCAATTCAATGACTTGAATGCCTCTTCTAAATTGGCAGTTGCATCAGTAAAAGCTGTTGATGGTCGTACTTTCCAATATGGACAAAGTTGTAACAGACTCTATCCAACTACTGGTTCTACTGATGATTATGCTCTTGATGTTCTCAAAATCAAATACTCATTCACAGTTGAGCTTCGCCCATCTGGAAATTTAGGAACTCGTGGTTTTGCACTACCTGCTTCACAAATTGAATTGGCAAGTAAAGAAACTTTAGAAGGTTTAATTACTCTTTGGCAATATGTAGCTAAAAACTAGAACAATAAATAAATCATATGTGCCAATAAAATAAATTGAGAAGTTTGTTATCATCAATGAATTTTCGATTTAGAATTGCTCACTAGAACTCGAGGAAATTGAACAAATTAAATTGTTTTTGATGTGAGTATTAGAGTTTGACTGGAACAAACCTTGTCTAAATTGGCTATTATATTCAAAATCACTGAATTATTAGCTGGTACTTATTATTATAGATAAATACTATTGTTATTAAATACTTAACAAAATATTATATTTAAGCTCTTTCACCTCTAGCTCTGCTGAAAGGATCCACGGTGCCTTTCACACCTACAGGTGCAAGAGATTCTCGTGGTAATGCATCTGTTTTACCAAAGAAGGTAGGGAAAGGAACAACAGCATTCTCTGGGAATGTTTTCTTATACCATCCTTTCTTGATCGCATCGGATACTCTAACATATGCATTATCTACTCCAGGAACAGCTCCTTTGACATAAATTAGATTGTGTACGTTGTCAATTTTCATGATCTAAAGTCAATATTAATGACTCATTTACTTTGAGGTTTTGAACTGTCCTTGTTACACCTCCCATTCGTCCTGGCATTTTCTTTCCAGGCCATACTCTACCAGGATCCTGTCATTTAGAAAATCATAAGTAATACTTGGCACGCTCCAGTACTTCCAATAGCTCTGTGATTTAAAGATGCACCATGAGATGCAGGACCTCCTTTAAATCCGTGTCGTTTCATTCCTCCCTGAAATCCTAATTAATTAGACCTGTTTGAATAGAGTGATAAATTTTGTATGGTGAAATGGGTTAAAATGAGACAATACCTTTCCCAGTTGACTTGGCTTGACAATCCACATATTGACCTGCTACAAAATGCGCTGCTTGTAGCCTGACACCTAAATAGTCAAAGAATCAATATGATTGTACCAGAAGGTAAACATGCATCAGGAGATACCTTACTGTTAATAAAAGAAAATAAATACTCTGAATTCAGTCAGCTTCTTCTTCGGTGTAACTTGGAATTTACGATAATGAAATAATAAAGGTCTCTTTACACGATGTAACTTTTTCTGAGTGACAGCACCAACTTGAACCATGTATGAACCACAACCGTGATGAAATCTAGTGCCCAATACTTGACAGTCTGATACTTTCAGTACAGTAACAGGAGTTAATTGACCCCATTCATCCCAAATAGCCGTCATACCTTTTTTTAAGGCAACTAAACCAGTTCTTTTTGAATTTGAGTACAAGAAAGTTGATTTAGTTGATGGTCCAGAACCATCTGAAATAGGATAAGTTGGGGTAGGAACTTTTCTAGGTAAACGTTGAGTAGGAGTCTGATGAGGGACTATCGTGGACAGTAACCGTTTAAACAGAGACATTGAAAAAAGAAAAAAATCAGACGCATAGTATAAAGTATGTAAGCAAAACAGTAGGATATCAATCTATATGATGTATGTAAGATTGTCTGTCAATTACTTTGAATTGGTATTATTGATCCTCTCTTTGCTAACCAGAGTCTCAATGTAACAATCTATTTACTAAACCCCAATTAATTTAACTGTTTCTCAAAACTACTGGTAAAACCAAGAGTCAATTGTCACTGTTAAAAGGACTACTACCATTAATTCAATGACATTTTTTTCATCTTTTTCAATGTCAAAATTCATAACAAAACACTTTGGAGGAAGTAATTTCTTTTGTTTCTTTAACCTGAAGTTCCAAAAAAATTATCGGATTTGAAATGGATTATCAGAGTTAACCCAGATTCTCCAAACTCTTTCCCTGATGTAAGATATCTTAATACTTACCTATTCATTTCTATTGATACTCTTTACAATGATGTTCTATTTTAACTATTGTCAGGCTGTCGATTATCGTAAAGTTGCTCCAGGTTCCCAACCAGATTTCGTTGCTCCTGTCGATAACCGTATTTCTAAAAATAGATACTTTGAAAGAGATGTTAGAAGAAATTATCCTAAAACTGTTGTTTTCAATGCCAAAGAAATTCAAATGTTGGCTAGTGGAGAATTGAAAAGGTATAATTTTACAAGCAATCACAGCTTTGGCAACAATCACAACTTTTTTTAATTAAATGTATTAATAGTATTAGTATTGCATCTGGAGATTCTTCTACAAATGCCCCAATTTCAAATCTTCCACCAATGATTAAAAATCGTTATCAATACCGTCCATCTGCTCCTCATTTGGATCCTACTGGATCTGCTGCTAACCCGGACTTTTCCATCAAAGCAGTTGCTTAATTCTCTGGATTGAATAAACACATGATATCACGATTTACATTCACATTCAGTAATAAGTAAGAGTTACAACCAATTTTTATTTATATTCAATGAACCCTTTTCTATTCATTATTTTTTTTATAATATTTTACTTGAAAAGAAGAAACAATTTGATGATTTGTAAATTTTTTGATCAATATGGTTGATAGAATCCTCTTCGTGCCCTGAGATTAAAATATTTATCAATAGATATACCTAAATCGATAAGTCATCTATGGTTGAAAAAAATACCTAAAGTTTAGATAATATTACATGTACCTATATGCACCACGACCTCTGCCTCGAAAGCCTGCACCTCTGCTTCCGCGGTATCCTCCACGACCTCTTTGGAATCTTGGAATATTTGTTCGTTTAGCAGATACTGCCAGTACTCTTCCTTTAAACATACTTTCATTTAATGCTAATGAATTTTTCACTGAAGCAACATCTGCAAATTCTATGTAAGCAAATCTACAATATCAAATTCAATATAAAACTGACCCTTTAGGATGACCAGTAAATTTATCACACAAAATTGTAACTCTGTTGATGGTTCCACATGAAGAAAAATGAGCTTGTAAATCTTCTGGAGTAGCTGTATAATCCACCTAATATCAAAGCAGAGACCAAATACATTTCCGATATAAGCAGATCTTGCATCTGTTTCTTCTTTGTTCAGATCCGTAGTGGCATTGAGTTGTTGCTCTACTTGAGCTTGCATTTCCTTTAATTTTGCAGCTTCTTGTTCCATCTCCTCAAATCTCTTTGCCATAGCTTCCATTGACTATTGTTAGATTCATTTATGAAGTACTTCTGGTGCTTCACTCATTTGAAATTCTCTGATAAAATTTTTCCAACCAAAAACGAAATCCAATGAAATTCAATGGATAAAATCACATATAAAAATGAATTGAAATGAAATGGACTAAAGTATTAATAGTTTATCCAATAACCAATTTGATAGTATTTTGATATGGAATAGTATGGAATACAGGTTAAAAAAGAGTTTCTTAATACCTGATGTAATCAAGTGTACACTAGTGAAATGAAATGACAATGAAAATAAAATAGACTATTAATATAAATGCTGCATTAAAACAAGGATCCTTACTTGTCCCATTAAGAAACTTTCGTGATACTATCTCAATGTTCTAAACTTTAACATATGCAACGTGAATTCTTGGTAAGTGTCATGGCTATGTGCTTGGTTTTGTGTCTTTGTGAAGCCAACTTTCTACTTTTTCATTAATGGCTCTCAACCTCTCGACCTACTCTAAAGAGATTCAAGAATCTCATCAAAAAATACTAAATTCTCAAGATCCAACTAATTGGGCAATCTATGGTTACGCTGGAAATAATGACCTAAAAGTAATGGAAACTGGTGATGGTGGGTTGGAAGAACTACAAGAAGAATTTGAAGGTGGAAAGATTCAGTATGCGTTTGCAAGAGTAGTGGAACCAATTTCACAGTTACCGAAATTTATACTCATTTCTTGGGTAAGTTTGTTCATCTTCATCTGATTTGATTAGTGTGGTGAAGGTGTACCAGTTGGCAAAAAAGGACTATGTAAATCATAGTTTTACTAATTTATAGTCAATTACCATGTTAATGATGTTGCCCATTACTTTAAAGGATTTCATATCCATATCAACGCTCGGTCAGAAGAAGATGTGGAACCAGCTTTAATTATGCAGAAGGTAAAAGATAGTTCAGGTGCCAAATATTCTATCCATAACGAAAAGAATAGACCGGCACCTGCTCCAAGTGTGCCAAATACGACTTCCAATGGTCCAAAACCTTTTGTGCCAATTTCAAACACATATGTTCAACATCAACCAAGTTATACTTCCCAGCCAATTGCACAAAAACCGAATCCTGGATCAAAGCCGCTTTATTCATCACCTTCGTCTTCCTATCAACCAATTCAGACGAACCCAAAACCTCTGTCGAACTTTACCAATCCATCGACTACTACTGCCGAGGCACCAAAACCATTGTTTTCCTCTGCATCGTCAACATATGAACCAATTAAAACTAATCCTAAACCGCTAAGAGGAATTGAAAAGTTTGAGTCACCAAAACCTAACGTGGTTTCGTCGTCCTACCAACCAGTCAAAACCAATCCAAAACCTTTATACGAGCAGCCTGCTGCCAGAAGCAGTGGAAGTGTGACTTACCGCACTGCACAGTTCTCTAATCCGCAAACTGTTACCAGTTCTTCTTATCAACCAATTAAATTACAACCAAAGCCACTGTACGATGAAGGGGTTGCATCTATGCCCTATTCAGCTCCAGCAAGATCATCGATTACATCTCCTACTGGTAATGCTACATTCAACCGAAGTTCTATTGCAACACCAGTATCACCGGTGAATCGATTATCTGAATCAAAAAGTCCTGTATACAGCAGACCATCAATTGGATCTGAAGATAAAGCACATCGAATCTCTGTGCAGCGAGAACAAGAAGAGCGATTAGCTGCCCAACGCGAACAAGAGCGACTTGCCGCTCAACAAGACCAAGAACGACAAACTGCAGCCATGCAACAGCAAATGCATGACTTGAAATTGACGGAAGATCAAGCCAAGGCTGAAGCTGAAGCTATGCACCGTAGAGAAGCAGAGGAGCGTGCTCGAATTGACAAAGAAGTTGAACAGAAAATGATAGCAGATGAGAATGCTCGAAATAACGCTCAACGTAATTTTTTTGCCTGATGTTTTGTAGAATTGAATGGTTCAACTAGTCAAAGCCCTTCTGCAAAAGCTTTGTATGACTACTCTCCAGGTATTGATATTTTAATTGATATTTTAGAGGAACCAAATGAAATTTCCATTTATGAAGGAGAGATTCTTACGTCGATTGTCCAAGTTGACGAAGGTAAATGACTATATGTATAACAAGTAGGTTGGTGGGAAGGAGTGAATTCCAAAGGTGAGAAAGGATATTTCCCAAGCAACTATGTGGAACTTTTACCTGTTGAAGTTGCTCCTGTAGTTCCTGAAACCCAACAGTATTCTGCCGTCCCAGAACCAGTACCGCAAGTTACTCAAGCCGTGGCTGCAAATCCTATTGCTATTGCTCTATATGACTATGATGCAGAAGAATCAAATGAAATAACATTCAAAACTGGTGATACTATCACCAACATTAATTTTGTGAGTGAAGATTGGTGGTCGGGTGCTGTTAATGGTGTTGAAGGATTATGTAAGATACTATGTATTAATCTAACAAAATAGTTCCTGGAAGTTATGTTGAGTTACAACAATAATCTTAATAAAACTATGGTGTATCATATCACAAAAACGCGTCTTTTTTAAACTTCTACATGAGTACAACAGACACCATTCCATCAGTATTATCTAATGATACAAAAGAGAAGTTGAAATCAGAAAAGGTAAAGGAATAACAATTTTGATTAAAATTCATCAGATTCAACTTCGAATTGAAAACGAACTTTATTTAAGAAATCATCCTGAAATTAAAGATATCATCAGTTATTTTGTTTCGAAAGTAATGACTCAACGACCAGATAATATTCAAAAATTTGCAGTTGGTAACATGAAATATTAGTAACTATAGAATTGTTATCTGATTTAAATTTAAAAAATAAAGTATATGAATTACAACATAAAGATGAACAACAAAATTCGAATGTTGATGATGATGAATATGAAGAAAGGGATGAAATAATTGAAAGTACAAAAGATATTGAATACAGTCAACCAAAATTTGCTGATTTAATAGCTCACATCTCACGAAATCCATCCATTAAAGATGCTATCAAACTTTCATTGGATGCTCAAGAAGAACATATTTCATTTGAATCGGAATTGAATAAAATTCAAACGGATTCAAATCAAGAATCAGAACCTAATGAATAATAAAATGGAATGACTACAAATAATTATTTATTTCAATATTTCGATATTTCATTGATACTGCCGGATAAAATACTCCATAACTATACTTGTTAAAATTGATGATTTCAAATTACTTGTAAATGTTCACTGGCATGTGTTATCTGACATTGTAATGATTGATGAATTAAATTGGATAAGATTGTTTTTTGAGAATGAAGTTGTCGAAATTCTGTCCAAACACAATATCGAAGATAATTGACTCGCGCTTCCTGATACTCTGCTTCTCGATGATCCTAACTTTAGTTTATTCATCTTACTTGATCAATCAGTTGATTTACTCTATCGATTTCTCTTTGATTCACTCCTTTAGCTGTCATTTCCACTATTCTATTCTTATTTACTTGTATACGTTTTAGAGTTGGAATAAGTGATAAAGTAGCAATGTTCATATCACGTCTTTGTAATAATAATTGAAATCCTGTTAAAACATCTCTATACTTTTTCAAAGATTCTACAATATTTTCTGCAATCTCTTCAGTTTGTCTATCATTTGTTACACACACATCATTTAATCCATCTGCAAAACTATGGAACTGTTTTTCCAAACGTGTACATTTTCTGCAATTGGATAATAGACATTCTTGAGGACTACTAAGTTTCCTTTTCTCAATTAAGCATCATTGACTTCAAATACCTGAGTGAATCGCATAGAGAATGGATATCAGCATTGGATTCTGAGAAATTAGTTAAGATAATAAACCTTTTAATCTTATTAAAAATCTTTCTAGTGTATTTGTCATGGTACAAACTAGATCAGTATGATTTGTCAAATTCTTTCGAAAGTCTGTTATCCTATCATCTAAATCCGCTGGAATTCCAGAAATCATAGCTTCAGTTAATTGTAAAGTCAAAAATTCTTCATCATAAAAAATAGGTTGAGAATTTCGATAATTTTGTAAAGTCTATGATGAATCACAATTTTAAATACTGTTTCCCAAGTGAAGAATGCAATTACAAATTTATCTTTAGAAAAAACAGGATGGTTTCCTAAACCTTAGTATACTCGAAATTACCTATAAAGCTAATGAATCTTAACAACCCACGCCGTCTGCGTTCTATAAAAGCATTATCCATCCCTACTGCCTTTTTAGGAGGTAAAGATGTAACAATTCGGAATCCATAAATTTTCAACAACATTTCTAAGATAATCAATCTTAACTTTCAAACCTTGTATCCAAAGGAAATCCGAGTACCTTCGTGATACTGAGCTTGAATGGTTCTATTATTAATAATGTTTCATTAATTTGCCTTGGATGTGACAATGAAGGTAACATGTCCAAATAAATGGCCACTTGATTCGTTTGAGGTTTGTACCTATAAAATTGTAAGAAATTCAATTTACATCAATAGTATCATTTGCCAATAGGTAGTCTTCACCACCTGGAGATACATATGGATCAGATTCAGGTTCGTTATTTTCTGCTACATTGATATTCACACCTGGTTATCAAAAACAATAAAGTATAACCTTTAGGAGGTGGTATTTCTAATGAATCTGCTGTTTTCCAAGGATCATCAGAATTACCAGCATAGACACTGGTAGTTGGAAAAGTACTTGATATAGCACCATCAGAATTGTAAAGATTGGATGAACTTAAAGGATCCTGATTCATATAATGATTTTGATTTTTAAAATTAGATTCATCAAATTGTTCTGAATATGGAGAGGTATTTGAACTACCAATAGTTTCCCCCATAAGCACTTTGTATGGATCAACAGGTACATCTACCGGCTTATCTTTATCATTTAACGTAGCGCTATTGTTCAATATATTTTTGTAAGCTGCAATAGGATCATTGTCATAATAGGATCCTGAAAATAATAAAGTGTCATCCAGTTTATGGGGTTCATTAGATTCTAATCCTAGAAATAAAAAACTATGCTGATCTGCAAACCATCGTCATCCCAAGGATTCATTGAAAGTCTATTATTCGCTGTCATTGTTTTTGGAAAAAAATCACAGACGTTCGATCAAGTGGTAATTTGGTGAAATCTTCAGTTTTAGGAAATAAAGAAATAATTAGTCTATAAAGAGGGTGAATTTTTAAGTTGATCTAATGAGGGTTTATGTGAAAATCAAACGCACTTTATTAAACTTTGGTCTTTGATAGAGCATCTGCTAATTCATCCACTTCTTCATCTTCATCTTCTTCCACATCAGACTCTACCTCCATTTCATCCAATTCATCGAGCGCGTCTGATTTACCTAATTCTTCCAGTGCTAATTTTATTTCATCCACTTCATCACATTCAGCTTCGAAATTATTTCCATTTAATTCAATTGATTTCAATTCAGTTTTATCTTTTAACATGGCTGGTACTAGTTTGGCTCCTAAAACGTTGATCTCATTAAAGAATAATGCAATTCTCTCCAGTTTGGTGTTTGAGTTGGTTAACCCTTTGATAACAGCCATTCCTAGCAAAATATGAATAAAACTACAGTACCTCCTTTAGGTCCTAAAAGACAATCACCCAAGTTGAGATGTTTGAGATTGGGCCACTTTGGAAGAGATGCAGCTAACGAAACAGATCCTACAAATAAATAATCCACGTAAACATACCCTCTTCAGTAAAAGTATTATCTTGAAGGTCAAGGAATTCCAAATTTTCACAAACAGAAATGTGATTCAATAAATTACTAATACCATCAGGCCGAATAGAGTTCTGTGGCATTTGAATATGAACCAAAGATTTGCTAAAAGCTTGGAAAGCTTTTGCCAAATGGCCAGCACCAGGAGATTCCATACGATTACGTCCAGCAACAATAACTTTCAAATTATCTTGCACACCCTCTTCAACGTTTTTCTCATGAGCAGCTATCAAAGCCAAAGAAATTAACCTGGCTCCTTCGATACCCAATCCATTGTTATTTAGTTTCAAAATTTGAATATTTCGATTGTTCTCGATTAATCGCATCAAGGGTTTAGCACCAGCAGGTCCGAAAGCATTATCACTCAAATCCAATTCAATAAGTTTATTCTACCCTAAATTAGCGACTATAAGGAAATGATTTACCATTTTTTCAAATACCAACACAAATTCATCTAATGCAATTGGGATTTCGTTTTTTAAACGTCCAGTAAACATATCTGCAAATTTGATATATTTCATTTCAGTTTGATTTTTTAAGGAATGTGCAATAGCTTTTGCAGCTTCAATTCCAAAAGTATTTCCAGATAATACAATCTGTTCCAAACCTTCTATACTTTCAATTTCCTTGCAGTAGGTAGCAACATCTTCAGCAGTGTCGAATTTTAATGATTTTCCTTCAATCGCATTCCAAGAAACCACCATTTGTGTTGGGTATGAAAAAAATATTTTTGACTTGTCCAGACACAGTTCAAGAGACAGATAGACAGGAAGGTAGCAGAGATCTGGAATAGCAAAGACTATATTGATCCTTTGTATATGGATGCGAATAATCTAGCTCATGTCAATCTGGGACTTATCTACTGATGTATTGGAAAGGAATGCAACTATGATTTGATGAATGTTGATATGTTTACATCATTCTTAACAATAACATATGGAAGTTTGAGTATCAACTCAGCTGAAGAATTTACTAACATCTCCTCTCCAATACCAACGTCAATCGATTTTTCTTTCCTCATCCTTACACGATGGACTCGTGTCGATTGTTTGATCCTCAATATGGAGATCCTTTAAATAACACCGTTCAATACTTGATCTTGACAGTTGCAGTTGCAGTTTCTGTAAAGGAACATGGTATGAAAGTATCTCTTTACTCTTGCCTTGTTTTCTGGACACTATTTCAAGTTATACTTTGTTCATGTATAGTCCCTTGCAATGGAATTTCAATTATTTATTGTGCAGTTATGGGATTCTGTTCAAGACTCTCCCATTCAACGAAACTTTATTGGGGTTTGTTTTTTCTATTGGCCAATATTGCAAGCTATCATTACATCCTACAAGATGTTTTAACATTAGTTGCTCATATATTGTCTTTCGTGGGTGGAGTTGGATGGTCTTTATTTTCCTCTATACCTTATCAGGTTCAGTTTGCTCATCGATGCTTATCTATAGTACGCGAAAATACCATACAATTAATCTGCGATGAATCTATTCCAACTGAAGATGATTCATCAATTACCAACTCTCCTATCGTGGTTCTTAGAAATTGAAAAATAATAAATTAGATCTGTTTGTGAAGAAACTGATGGACTCTACATTATTCTGGCACCGTCTTTAGTCTGAGTTAGAAAGGATTCTTTCGATCATTCTTCACAGAGATCAAAACCATATGATCGTAATTTATGAAAACCACGGTTTTGTACATAAAAGGTAAATGACCGTCATCTTTGAACGTTGGCGGTCCATCAAGATATGATAACACTGAAGAACATTGAGAATAGACTGGAGAACCAACTAAATAGTACAAATATTATCACCTCAGATAAGATAAAGATTTCTTCACGTTCGGGAAGTAAGTAAACCACGATAAGTTAGAAATGGTGTTTCGATAACAACGACCATAAAGTAATTTAATTCAATAGTCCCAAACTGACTGGATCACTTACATTCCATATCAGGTAAAGGTGGATGAAAAAGACCAAATTTGGAACAATTTAAATCATGTGTCCTATGAACAGCCAATGAAATGGACGATAAACAAACAGAAATTGTATGTCATTGACAGAGATTTACTCGATTGAATGCTAGGCTAAGCAGACCCGATATAATTGGACAACCAAACAACAAAGGCTTTCCTCAAACGAACGAACCACGCTGACGCCCCGACAAAAGAGGGAAAAAAATGTGGATGTTCTAAATTGGGGGTGGTTTCTTACAAAGACTTATAAACAATTCACTGACGTTTATATTTTGTCCAATTTAATTATTATTCAGATCCCACACAATCATGGATTCTATCGTAAGACCTACTCCTATTAAAATGTTCCATTTTCAATTTGATTTGACAAATTACAACCCAACTAATAATCAACCTCACTTTTGGCGTCGATTATCTTTTGATACTGCCAATTCAAAGAAAAGAAAGCGATCGGGTGAAGATACTCCATCTTCTCCCGTTTAATGTTGTTACTAAATTGTTAATAAATTTTATGTATTTTCACTATTGTTTACCAAATACTATTGATATAACAAATACTTTATAGTCATATCCTCAATATATCATTTTGTTTGTATTATTCTCAATTTGGTATTTGGACTTTATGGCGTTTTAACCGAATTCATGAAAAGTCTTATTATTCAATAACCAATAGGAAAGAGTTGGGATTTGGTAATCAGATGAATGATTAATCTATCTGTTTGCAGTTGTTTTCTCAACTAGGAATGCTATAATGAGGCATTTGTGGCGATGCTTTGTTAGAATCATTCACCAACCAAATCTGGACATTTATACCATACTTCACAATAATGATCCTATTTACGCCCAAATTTACTTTCATTATGCCTCTGAATATGTCGTTTATTGTTCAATTCCATTCTTGTCGAAAAATTTCAACATAACCAATAGTTGATGGTTAAAGAAAACATTACAAAAAGGGTTTCAAGTGTGTGGTAGGATGTTCACTTTTAACTGATTTTGTTGTCATTTGTCTGAAAAAACTATATAAATGCGGTGAAAGTATCTTACAAAATGTTTCAACAATTTTTATAATGAATTGTTAAGGGAGCAACTATTCAACCATCAATACCAGTACTTTACATTTTCATTCTTCAATATTGGTGTACGATTTAATCTTGTGATACTCTGTGCTAGCTAAGTTCAAGACGACAATATGGGGGACTTTTGAACAATCACATAATGCTAGTGTTTGATAGTATTATATATGATCAGAATCAGTACAATGCAAGAGTTAAAAGATGGATGATAGTTTTCTAGCGTAACGTGTAACAAGCACATCAAAACAAGTGATAGATCTAAATATACATTATTTAATCTGACACTATTTTACATTACTTCACTAGTCAATGATCGGGCAAACAATCTACTCTCGCGTGTGAGATTGTACGACTGATACTGACATGTGATTGCCACTAAAGAAGTGGCGTTGATGCTTCAAAATAAAAAATTTGAATTTTGACATATGAAAAAATCATTCATCCCACAAACCAACACCAAAATAAATACCATACAATTCAAATGGAAAATGATAATATTAATTCAAATAATAATCAGTTAAATAACTCTAAATTCTTACCGGATGATTCTTGTATCCTTACTAATAGTACTAAAATAGTAGGGAATAATTTATCGGGTTTCTCTAATGATTCAGGTACGTTACGGATATTCATGCACTAGCTCTCTCATTTACATTTCTCTTTTTGATCAGTTATTGATTTTATAGTTTTTCCATCTGGATCAATCGATTTATTCAGTCCTGGGAATTCTTTATTGAATAACACAGAGAAAAAGTACTTTGATGATTTCTTAGATGGTTTAATGAATTATCAATCAAATCCATCTTCAGCTAATTCAAATATCGTCAGTCCAAACCCAGCAAATTTGAATTCTAATCCTTCATTTTCTCCTAACACAAGTATAATATATCTTGGGTAATTGATGTTAGATAATGGTGGTAATGTTGATTTGACCTATCCCAAACTTCAAGATCCCAGACTGCAGTCTATCCAATTAAATAACTATGCAGCTTTGGGGTTGCTACCTCCTAGACCTAATGCAACCACTTCCAATAGAGCAAACAATGAAAATACGTCAAACTATCCAAATGGATTGTCTGTAAATACTAATATCCCCAATTCATCAGAGAGTCGATGCAGTAATTCGCCAATTACACCCAATCAGCCAAACGATTTTAAGCGTAAACCTGGTAGACCTAAAAAACGAGCTGGATCTGAAAAAGCTCCAGCACCAAAAGCCAAAAAGTTGAGTGTTGACACATCAAAGCCTTCTGCAGCTGTAGCTGCAGAGCCACCACAAGATAGCAACTCTCCTCCGAAGGTTTGTGTACTTCTGACTGATGTTTAGAGATTTCCTCGTCGTGATCTGCTCACTGAGAGTGAGAAAAGGGTGAACCATGTTGTATCTGAACAGCGAAGAAGAAAATTGATTAGAGAAGGCTTCCAAGTTCTTGTAGATTTAACTCCAGCACTTAGTAGTGTTGTGCCAACATCCACTGGCCCAGGTAACACCAGCGGCCAGCATTCCAAAAGCACTGTATTGTTTAAGGCGGCTGACTATATCCGTGAGTTGAAGCAGCAAGTGGAATTCTTAACAGCTCAATTACAAAACAAGCATACTCAACTCCATCAGTTACATGATCCTTCCAGCTTCCAAATTCAGCAGATGAACGGCCAGGCGAACCATATTCAACAACCTTCTAATTTGGTACAAATACCTGCGCAATCAAATTCTTTCCAATCCTCTAATATAGAAAATCAGCAGCGGCGTGCTAGTTTTGCACAAAATGCCAATCCTCAAGCATTTGGGTTTACACAAAAGAGTACCACGGATCAATCGTTTGGAAATAATTTTAATTTGACTCCGTCTACCCAAAGTTATGTACAGACAAACGTTCCACCTCCATTTTCCGAACAATCTCATGGCAATCTCTTTTCCTATCGAACTCAAAATAATGCAACTAGTTCTCAAAACAATTTTGGTGTTAGCAACTTCTCACACACCACCAATATCAATTCGACTGTGACTGAACCTAGTACGTCGGTTCAGCAGCCTCCATCTTTTACAACTCCAATGAAAACTAATTCAACTACTCCACCCAGTTTTTTTGAACAGCAAATGAATTCTGCCACATCTGCTAATTCTTTTACTCCTAAACCTGATTCGAAAATTTCTTAGACCGAAAGTTTTGAGTTATTCTAATTTTTTCAATAAATATCATTAGTATGTTTAAATAGAAAGTTTTATATTTATGAAAGTGTCCAGAAATTAGGGTCTTTAGAGAACCTCCATTTAAGTAATCGTTGAAGGGCATCTTTTTCTGGATAATCTTCTTGATTACCTAAAATCACAATTTCTTTCATCAAGTTGATAGAGTTTTCAGTCGAATCTTGGAATCCTTTAATCACCACCGGTATTCTCATTTCACCCAAATGCTACTCGTTCAGTTTTAGATGAACACAAACCTGAATCATATTGATGGAGACATTTCGTACTTCACTATCTGGATCTTTCCATAGTTCAAGTAAACTTGACAGTATATTTGCATGTACTGAATCATCAGGGGCCAGTTTAACAGATAATTGAGATATTAAACTAGCAAAGTCCGCTTTCTACAAATATTAATTTTCATATCATCAACAAACCTTTCGGTACAAGTATTGACTTTCGGTTAATAATCTTCCATGAATGGTAAGAACGGTATCTCGAACCAAATCTTGAAGTTTAGGCATTTGTTGAAAGTTCTCTAATAATGATACAATAGAAACAGCTGATTCTGTCAATACAATACGAAATCCTCGATGTTCATCATCCAAGAATTGCATTAGGAAACGAAATGAATCTACCAACATATCTTCAGGTAGATCTATTGTTAACCCAAATCAACGATACCTCTTGTTAATGATAAATAAAGACCATAACCAGATAAAACTTGTAACGACAGAATGGTGAGTCTACGAAGGTAATCACTCTATTAAAAGTTTAAATGTATCAAAGTATACCTCTGAATCAACTTCACCATTCCATTGATCATTTTTGTTATCAATCAATCCAACTTTTTCAGTTTTCCCCGATTTAACGACATCCAAAATCGCTTCTTGTGATAAATCTCGTAATTCCTGTAATGCAGCAATCTGTTCATCAGATATAATTGGAATATCTATAAATTGATTTTGGAAATAAAATGATTTTTCTAAATCATAATAAAGTGTTTCTCGAAGTTTTTCAGAAGTTGAACTACTAACTGATAAAAATTCTCGTAATCGTTTCAACCAATTAGTGACCATATCTCCTTTAAACCCATAAGCAATCATTAAATTCCACATCAAATCAATTATATGAGTCATGATTCCCACATCACTATTGTCTTCTTCATCTTCGTTGAAAGTTCCTTTACTTGAAGTTTTATTGATTTTAGCCACTAATGAACATTAATCTATTCCTGGATTACCTGCTTCAATGTTCTCTAATAGGTTTTGGATAAGATTCACTGCGATAGATGGAGAATGTTTGATCAATACTTCCAAAATAGATAATGGTTTGACATTTTTTAACTTTCTTTTAGTATATTTACCCATACCAATTCATTTTCGTGATCATGAGATTCATTACCAGGTGAACAAGAATTTAGCCTTTGATTGACTTCATATATAACTCCTGTAGTTAATGGTTCCATAAAACGAGCGTATTGAAGCTCATTTACTCCATATAACTTGGAATAACTTTGTCGAAGATCAGAGTGAAAAAATCGAATATTGAATGGATCTTCTGTCGCACTAGTTCCAAATACCCACGGAAGATAAGCTGTTGAGGATTCTGGTTGTGAAGTTTCCTATAATGTAAGTTTGCTATATAAAAAACCTTTTGTTCCCCCTGATTAATTTGAATTCCCACTAAATCCATAGTGTGCAATCGACCAGACTGAAGTAACTGTGCACGACGGCCAGTTTCAACAGGTAGTGCCAATAAGTCAGGACGAATATTACTAACCAAATCTTCGCTGATAAGTACATCTCTTGCAGCATCTCGTATCTGAAATTAAACAATACCAGATACCTTTTCGTTCGAATCTGCTAGGTATCGAAGTAAGTAACCAAGTTTGTCATCATGTGGTAGACTTTTACCAAAAATACTAAATATTGATAATGATTGAATTCGTTCTTTAGGATCTTTTGATTTCAAAAGTTTCTTTGATTGTACCGCCATACTTTTAAAAAGTGGATGGACTTCACCTTCTTGAATCAGTCTCCCAGCTACCATATATATCTTTTCCTTAATTGCATTAGGAGGTGCGGATTCTAAAAAGCTTTGTAGAGCTTCAAATAAAGTTTTTCGATCGTCAGGTGCCCCATGTATGGCAAATTCACCTACATACATAAGAAGCTTTATTTACCTGCTAAATGTGATGCTAATAATCGCTTTTCATGAGGAAATCTTGCACTAGAAGTCATGGCTGATAATTTTTCAACAGTTTCACTCACCAAATTTGGAGATATCAAGTCTTTCAAAATACCATGTAAATAAGAAATAGCAATTAAATCGCCATCAGATAGAACCTGACGTGTAGTCAACTGTTCTACAATTTCTGCTATCATTGGTCTAGAATTTCCTATCCTATGAATTATGGTATAAAATACTTAAAAGGTTTTCAATTCCCAATATACAAGCTTCAAGTAAAAGTGCATTATCAAAATCAGGATCCAATGATAAATGACTTAATAGTATGTGTCCAGTTGATTTAAATGTATCATCATGCATGCAACCAAATTCCGACAACACCATCATCATTGGACATTGCAGTGGTGGAAATTCTTTAAATTGATCTAGATGGTACAAAACAATGTTTTGAGAAGTTGGGGGCAATGTTGTAGTCATACTTTGAAGAAGCTCTTTAAATCTCGCCAGTAGTTTGACAGACATTGTTGGTAAATGAAAACCTTCATCTTCTTTAGGCTAAAAGATTGGTAAGAGAAAATCGTTTGGTTTACTAATTCAAAAGATTGAACAGGGACAAGTGCATCAATAGGAGATGCAAGATCTTGCAAACTTTTATGATTGATTGCAAGTGATGTATGATCAGTCAAAATATCTTCCCAGGAACTAATTATAAGATCATAGTTATTTACATGATTGGCAGAATTGCATTATCATCAGGATGCGGAAGAATACTGTTGCAGCGTAATTGCAAAAAGCTGGGTGCATTTCTTCGGAATCTTGACCAAGCTAATCTAACATCATAATTTAAGTCGGCGTAAAGTGGCATTAATACCCAGATAACCGTAGATGTTTCTAAATTATCCATTACGGAGAACTAAAATGTTAACATATTGGAATACCAAATTTATGATTGATACAAAAGCGTTGTGTCTATATATCGACTTTTCGTGATACAAGTATCGCTGGAATATTAAAATCCTATCAATATACCATCAAATATTGAGCAGTTGTAAATGGGGAGCTAGTACCGTCGGTAATCAAACCTAATGAGAATATACTAACAGAAACAATTCCTGACATTAGAATTTGAAATCATTATACTCTGGATTTGATCTTCGTTTAGATGGTTAATAAGTGGGTCTGCTAATGCTGGTGGTGAAGTAATATCCTCTAATAAATCAAGCTCTTGTATCAAGAACTTTTCAAATTCAGCGCCGTGAATACCAGAGCCTGCACGAAACACTAATGGATATACTTTGCAAGCTGCTTCAACAACATTAGGATCTCGATCGACCATGAGCACCCTTTGAATAAGCAAATTGTGTAGCATTTACCTAGCAATATCACGTACTTCTTGAAGTTTAGTTGACATTCCTTTTGGGAAAACCAATAAGAACACCTCCAACAAATTCAAGACAGATATTTGAATCATTGGTGAATGTGCATTGTGTAGAAACTCTAAACATAATTCAAAGTACTCTTGAAAAATAGATTCTGCAATACCAGGTATCTTAAGCCTTACAACCGCAGCAAAAATATCTATGGCAGAACTATAAAATTATAAAAATAAAATCAATTATTACAGTTGATAACTGATAAACTTGCTGACAAGCAAAAATTGTGTCGAGTATTCAAGTAGACCTCTAATCATTTCTCCTTGACCATTCGCCCCTTTAAAACAACAATAAATCATTGTGATACACGAAAGGTATCTCAAGTTTGGGTTGTAGCTTCCCAAACATGGAAGTAATGTAAGCATAAATCCGCAGATAAATCGACGCTTTCCCATTGGTGTAACTGGCATTTGATCTCGCCTTGCGCCTACAAATTACCAAAGTTAATGTTACCATTCTCGGCACCAATTGGAGGCGGTGGAACATTGAACTTTGTGTAGAATAATGAAATCCAAATAGGCATTTGAATATAAACTTTCTTATAATTATAATCTTCTGGTCGAGCAAGCTGATTTTCAGGGATTCCACTAAGAAAAAAGTCCCAGAACTGATCCACTCTAAACGGAAGTATCATGGCATCAATTAGAGGACGCAATTCGATTTTATTGATTGCCATGGCTGTACATAGATTGTCATATACTCTCATTTGATTCAGAGGAGATGAGGTTACAGAATCCCTAATCTTATTCAATTGTGATAAAATAGGTGTCATAAATGATCCACCCATTTTAAGAATTTGATCAACAACTATTTTAACACTAGTCGTTAGGAAAAAGGAATTGCTTACTTATCCGGATACGAATCTCCAAGGGAAAGGAATAGTAAGGCTAATACGGAGTGCAACATTGAAACAGCTTTCCAATATTCAGTATTGTCGGCTAGAAAAGTATACACTTCCGCTCTAACCGCAGGGTCGGAATGAAAAATTAATTCAAATAAAGAAGAAACAAGCTCATCTCTACTTAATGAATTCAATTGAGGTAATGGGAATGCCCTCATTAATTGAATCGCGGATAACAAGACTCTCTATTATTTAGAAACGTACCACTACTTACCCCTTCTAATTTTGGATTTAATAATACTGATAGATATCTCCATAAAAATAGTGTATCGGCTGTTGTCATTCCCGCAACCCCAGGTAATAAATCACGCACAACAATCAAAGCCAAAAGTTGAATATCTTCGTCACTATTTGAACATAATGGCACCAATATTTGCATTATATACATATCTAACTAGTATATGTCAATATTTCAAATGGTATATATACCTTTGGTGCTTTCTTTCCCCATATTCTTAGCAGCTTCATCTGCTTTAGCTTTTGTTTCTTTCCGACATAATTTAACGAGTTAGCAAGTTTATGTAAAATGGTTCCAGCAAGAGGTGGACTATGTTTGATGATAAGATCAAGCAAGTCGGAATGTGTAACAATAGAGTTGGACTTGGTATTGGAAAGAAATATTTCATCATAACTGATTGGAATATTTGAATCACGTTTTAAAATCCCAATTAAATTCTTCACTTGTTCGGAATCAGGAATATCAATAATTTCCAAGATACTAAGATATACACCAGCACAGAGATGATCAGATTCTAATACACCTGCAACTATAAATTGCCAAACATGGCCATTGGTGGCAGGGAAAGTAGGGCTGATTCTTATAATGGAGAGTAAAGCTAATGCTGCACCATGACGAACAATCGCTGGAATAGCTCTGAAATGATTGGATAAAGACATAAAAAAATCCTGTAATCCATTTCCTTGAATAGCTGTTGAATTTTTGGAAAAATAATTCTCAATTGCCCAACATAGTAGGTCGTATGCACTTTCTTCTTGGGATGATATAAGATTTAAAAACACGTTTGGTATTTGATCTAGAAAAACTGTGAGTATAAAACCATGATTTACTCATTTTTTCTGGTGGTTGATCTGAATTTGGATCAACAACCTTGATCGTCACTAATTTACTAAAAATAACAGAAAGAGTCTTTTTAATTAATTTCGATTCATTTTCGCTCTAAACAAATCAGTGATAGATTAATCTCACCTTGTTTGGTAGTTTCAGTATTGCTTCAGTGACCATCGCCGCCAATTCTTTATCCTCTGCCGCATACAATGGCGAAAGTAAATAAAATGCTTCAACAATAACCACGCGATCGGGGAAAATAGTTGAAATAGATGGAATTGACCCCAATGAAAAGTATAGATTCCAAACAGCTGTCAATCTATCTTCTTGAATAAATTTTGATTTGTTTTCATAAACTATCTGTGCTATTGCGCTATTGCAAATACCTCTGATTCTCCAATCCGTAGAATTGTTATATAATTCTAATCCTGCAATGACAGATATAACCATTATAGACATATAATTTTTAATAAGAGCAAACAAATCTCTAACACAATTGAAATAACCTAGAGATTGAATATTATTATTTATCGTACCAGTTTCTCCAGTTTCAAAAGCGGCCAAGATTCTTGATAGAGCAGTTTGATCCAACGTATTATCAGTCAAAACTTCTGCTAATTGTGCAATCAAAGCAGCAGAACCTGATCTAATTGTACCCGAAAAATGTCCCAAGGTTGATATAAGTTGTACAACCAAATTCCCTGTTAGTGGTTCCAAAGTTTCTTCAAATTTAGCATTATGTGAAATCTCAATATCATTTTCTTCATCATTTAAATCCATTTCGAATTTTTTTGACCTTTCCTTGATGGCATCAGTAATGAGATGTTGAAAACTTTGTGGATCAATATCAATCAATACTGTTGAAAAATAATGGGATACAGAATTGACCCATTCTGACACTACTTGTTTTAAATCATTCGGAAATATGAAAGATAGTTGATCGTTTGTTCTTGTATCTAGTGGTGGTTTAGACATTCAAGTTTAAGAAAACAACAAACCTTAAACTCCGACACGTAAATTTTTAGAATTATCGTATCGTAAGGCTTACCAGCACTTATATAGTCAATGGTTTTATTGATTGCTACTTGGATCTAAACAAAGCTTATTATCTTCAGTTGGAAGGAATCAAAATACGTTGCGAATAGTTTTATTAAGCATCCAACAATTCTTGTTGTTTACGTTGTTTCTCGATTAGCATATCAAGATATTTTAGCATGGCTGTTCTTGCCTTGTCATTGTCTGGATCTAACCTTGTAAATCCCAATAACTTCAAAGTGTATTTCCATTTAGTGTAACATGAATTTGGCACACGATTCAATAATTCATCTAGTCTTCGCCAGGATTTTCCAGTCTCTTCCTTTTCCAACCCAAACTTTAGTATTTCAATATATTCGGATAAATTAAACCGAAATTTCTTTTTTGATGTTAATCCCAAATGATAATGTTTTTCAAACACCTCGAAAGTGTGATTTGGAAAAAATACTTCATGGATCTTTTTTAAATCAGGTCCAAATATACGAATTCCAGCTTCTAATACTACCATTGAGTTAATGGTCAATTATTTACCTCCCTGATGTTTATTGTCCCACTTCTTTTGACCTTCCTTTAAATTATCTCTTGATAGTTTGGCTATTTGTTCATCGATTTTATTCTGTACAACTTGAACAGAGTCATATGAATTAATATCCATTTCTGTTCGAAATTTATTCCATGTTATTGTACACCAAGGCGCTCGAAGTCCGTAACTTTCACGAAGTTTTTTCCAATTTCGTGGTCCATGTTCTTTGACATGGTTCAGTAAAGCAATTTTTTCGGGTAATTTGTTTCCTTTGGTGGTATGACATGGGTAATATTGAGATAAATCTTTCCAAACCATCCACAAACACATGTTTGGAAAATATTCTTTTCTGATAGCTTCCGCATTTAAACCATATTTCCGAATACCCTCCTCTAAAAGTTGCATGTAAGGATGTTGATAGGGTAAAGTTATTGTACGTTCTTCTGGAAACCAGCCATCAGGACTACTTTTCTGCATAACCTCATATTCCTCTAGCAATGTATCACATATAGTTGATACAAACACATCTTGCCCAGTATTGTATTTTATTGCGGCCATTTCACAACGTATCCTATGTAATATTACGTTGTATCCCCTTCCAATAACTGCTGCTTTACTTCGACCCAAGGTATTTGAAATCGATAAAATTTCTTTCATAGATAGAGTACCATCTCGTTTTATGGTATTTGTAATATAAATTTCTTCTTCTATCTTCCATTTTCGACGTTTGTTTAAATAAGAGTTTAGTCGAACTTCGATGGTACTTTTCTGAAAACCAGGTAGAAATTGTTGTTGTATTGCGTTTAAATCAGTTCCAACGGTAAGATAAGCTTCTTCAAGTTTCTGAGAAACAATTCTAGTAGTTGTTAACCAAGGTAACCTTCTTGTTTGTAGATTTGAGTTGTTTGATAATACTAGACGACGGATTTGAAGATGAATTACTTTTAAATTCATTTTTTTAAATGGAAGTTTTCTTGAGAATAAATTACAAAGTAGAAGATTTTTCATTTCAGTTCAACTGAGAAATCACTCGATTTATCCATACAAAAGATGACTTTTTTATCATTCAAATATCTAGTTACTGGTAAGGTAATAAATAGATTATGATGTACTTTAGATTATGGTTGTTAATTTCAATACAAATAAAAAATTGATTTGTACAAGGTGGTTTATTTGGTGAACTAAAATGAGACCTGCAGGTCATTCTGGTAAATTTTAAAGTAAGAAATGTTTTTTTAGATCATTCCTTGAAAAGCATAAACAATTGAGAAGGACCTCTGGAAGAACGAGGAAGAGCGATACGAGATTCAGAAGCAACATCCACTCTTTTATTCATTTTAATTTGTAATACTTTGAGGTCATGAATGGTAGAAGCAGGACAATAAGGGGAAGATCGGACATCATTGTAAAACAATTGAGGAGATAAACCAGCAGGATCAGCAATAGTTTGAATGAATCTTTTGTTTAATTTTCCAATAATTCTTAGCATTTTTAAAGAAACAAAATTAGGGAAATTGAGGTTTAATTTATAGTCAAATGTCAGTCATTTAACGTGCCACTTCATGTGATTTTCAAATTTGCCGCTTAGGAGATTCATCACCAAAACACAAGAGATTAGATCAAGAGCCAGTTTGACATCTTGTTACATACTGTCTCATTGTGGAGTATTCCATTGGAATTGTATCGTTTTCAAACGTGAAGCAGACGGAGTTTGTTTATCTTATCAGTATCACATTGTGTTCTCTCACAAGATTAATTTCGCATTGTGCATTAAATTACATAAACTATCTCGCATTATTATTACTACATTTACTTACTATTTACTAGCATGTTAAATCATTAACAGTTACTAGAATACTCTTACTATTTACTAGAATGTTAACAAAGAATAATAAAATTGTTACATGTTTTACTAACAATCAACCCTTGAATTACTCATGATTGACTCAATATTACAATGTTACACTGTTGGATTGCTTATTATTAGTCTATTGCTTATCTGAGTCTATCCGAGTTTTAGTGTTCCACTTGTACCCTATTTGGCATATTTGATGCACTTTAGTTCTTTACTCCCTTGTCAGTAATAGCAATACTAAAGAAAATAAACCTCTAACTTCATTATATTTAAAGCTCTCTTTAATATTAGCCCTTTGGACAGGTATTTGCAACACTATTCGAAGCATAATTGGTCCTAGATGTCAACATCACCATTCCTAAGGTGATGTTGAATAGTTGGTTAAAAGCACCATCTGAGTATAATGAAATCTAACAGCATCATCATAGTATATTGAAATCTAATCCAATTAGTTGTTTCTGTTCCATGCAAACAGTAGACAGTTTGGACCCATCAACTAGAAAAAGAAACATTTTTGGATTGTATTTTTCATTTCATTGTATTCTTTCATTCGAAAACAAACACGAAATTCTTCCTTAAACATGACAAACACCGTGATTACTTCGCAATTTCCTTTTCAAAGTGAATACACTGTAACTGGTAGATTTATTCATTTCTTCTAGAATCAATTTACTTGGAAAGCATGTCCTCCATTACACCCAGATACCCTTCCCTTAACTATTGACCATTTACATCAAGATAATACTGGAATTTCTACTGGGGAAACTGAATATATGGTTGATTATATTACTTTTAATACTTGTTATAGTCACAGTTCTCATTGAAATCACCCTCAAAAGTAAAGGATGAAGAAATACAAACGATCATCAAACAGACAACGAATGAAGCTCAGGTAATATACAATCATTGATCATCATAGACTGGAAATGGACTAATAAAAAAGGTAGAATGGTCTGCTCCCATTGATACATCCAACAAAAGTCTGGATATTACCACTTCACCTACTAAAACACTTCAAACTTCACCAACTAAAACTCTTAAAGAAAGTGTAACAGAGGATCAAAAACTAGAAAGAGAAAGATCAAAGAGTCCAACAAAATCAATCTCGATTAGTCCAACCCGGTCAACATCGCCAACAAAGAGTACCCAGAGTAATGTTAAATCACAACCCAAACCTGTACCTATTGCACAACCCATGTCAGAAAATCTTGGTCAATCAATGAAGGGCCAAGTAGATCATTCGAATTCAACTGAAACGATTTCCAATGCCATAAACAAGTCAGGCATCAATAAAGAGAAGAAAGCAACAATTGAGCAGAAAGCTTCTAATATACACACAGAGAAAAAATCAGAGAACACCAAAAGCTCAAACAAGCAGTCAAATAGTGATCCTTTTATCCACTTTCAGTCAACCAAGAATAATGAACCGGATAAAAAATATACAAAGAAACCTTTGATGGGAAGCTTCGGAATTGGAAATACCGACCCAGTCAATCACGAAAATATGATGAAATCATTCAACATGAAAGCACCTACTGACCAGGTATCATATATTTTATATTGATTTGATTCAGATTTACCAAAATACCAAAGAACACGAATCGCGTATGAAAGAATTTAAAGAAAATGAAATCAAAAAAACATTACCATACCAACCTCCTCCACCATTACCTAATCCATCCGCCGTTTTAAAACAGTACTTGAGTGCCAAAGATTTGGTAAAGCAAATACAACTTTCTTACAAGACTGAGTATAAACGACAATTTATCAATTGGAATCAACCACTTGATAAACTTAAGGAACAACTTGCTAACCAAACGTTGGATGTTGGTTTAATGTCCTATCAAAACAAATTGGACAAAAAGGAGAATTTATTCCCAAACACGGCTGCTGGATTATCATCTTTGGATTTGCGAGTCGATAGCCAGAGATATCAAGAATCTCAAATGGGACGATGTGGAAAGAAACATAAAAAAATGAAGTTTCAGGGTAAAGAGACTATAGAGAACAACTTCATACGACAACCAGTAGACTATCCAAAAGTTCAATCAATTTATCATTCGCTGAAAGAAAAGGCTGCAGGAGTGACTGATACGGAAGCATTGTCGTATAGAGAAAAACGACATTATCCATTACTCCCCGCAAAAGTTGCTTGGTCTGAAGATAAAGTGACATCAGATGCTAATCCAACATCCAGCAAGAGCAATAATGAAACCCCATTAAAGACGTGGGAGTTGGCGAACGATACACTTCAGCGTGCTAGCTCTAGAGCTAGTTCAATTTTAGAAAAAAAATAGTTCATATTTAATTGAAATTGTAAAATATATTGGTCACTCGTACATATTGTATACTCATTGGTTTATAGGTAACAGACAAGTACCAATTTTGGGGATTTGATTAATGAGGACATCTAAATAGACACTATCGGTTTCCTCTTTAGATATTCCAAGGATGAATACTGGTTTATGGTATCTGGAAACTATTTTACCAGCAACGGCAAGTTTGCCAACTATCCCACCAGTAGTATCTACACTTTTTTCCATACCTTGTGCACTTGGCAAAGGAACTATATCGGTATCATGCAAGCCGCCGTCTTCATCAATGTGGATGGTTGAAAGGTAGGTAGGAATTGACGATGGCTTTTGAACACCGTAAACTGACGATATACCAGTGAAAAAAATAACATGAGATACACGTAATTGATATTTCTCCACCAAATCAATTGTAATTGTATCTCCAGATAAGATGGTACCTCTACCAGTAACATCAGTCAATACAGCATCTCCATGGACCACTGGAATGTAACCTGACCGCAAGGCCACATCAACTTGATCCAACATACTTTCAGTTGATGATTGACAATTCGTTGATACAGTTATAACTGGTATTCCAAACTGGATAAACGAATCGAGAATCACGTTACTTAGTTTGGAAACACTTTGCCTGGTTGATGCCAATCCCATCCTATAATTCTGTTCAAGTACAGGATCCGGAAGATTTGGAAATCCTTTCCCATTATTTATTTGATATTTTTTAGCCTTTCATTAAAAATATCAGAATGTACTTGAAAATGACCAAAACTTCCTGCACCATGTACCAAGATCAAATCATACATATTAGCATCGATAAGCTTTTTAAGTAGGGTTCCAATTCTTGTGATAGATTCCAGTTGAAGTGTTTCAAACTCTGATTTGTTTGTAATCGCAGCTCCTCCAATTTTGATTAGTATTAACTTTCTACTCAAATCCATCATCATTCCTCTAATTATTCAAGTCTTTTTTGCCAAGATCAGATTTCGTTCCTACGCTTTTTGAGGATTGAACACAAAAAGGATGAAAAAGCAATTTGGATTCGAATTGAAACTTCACCATAAAACCTCATACTTTACAAATTAAATACAATATGAAAGAATCATTTGGTTTCGCATTCGCCCGTTTAACTCAATCCTTACAAACTCCTCAAGAATTAAAAGATACTCCTTCAGGTAGATTTATAGAGGAATTTAGTCATTTCTCACCATCAAGAAAAGATATAAATATTATCAACAGCTTAAAACCAATTACAATTGCTTCTACTTTCATAGGAGTCACCACTGGAGCTTTTATGGGATTACGAACTGCTAAATTTCTCAAATTCCGTTGGTTTGGAAAAACATTCTTTACCACCACCTTTGCTACAATTGGATTACCATTTGGTTTAACTGGTGGTTTATTTGCATCCAGAGCCTTACTGAAAAACAGTGGTTGGGGACAAACTTTTAATAATTGGCGTCATACCGAAAAATCATACAATTCAAATTTTGTCATCAGAATATCTGATGAACAATTCGACTCATTTCTTGATGTAAATGAAGGCAAGTTCATGTATACACTAACAATTAGGCCCTGTATCACAATTCTGCAACAGCCAAGGTTGGCAATTTAGTCGTCATCACAAAACTAAATTTTATGATGACGATTGGGATACTATGCGACCAACTCGTACATACGTGAATTTGGAATTTGAAGATGATGACGAGTCTCCACGAATCACAGTAGTGGACATGACACGCTTAGAAGACGTAATCATTTAGTCCAACTGACTTTTTAGAATATCTATAAATAAATATCTTTAAGAATTTATTGAAATCTAAACGATTGTGTCAAAATTTTACAAATGTTTATTTAAAGAATACCTACTTTCATCTCTTACCAACACAGATTTCCATGCCAAATTTTTATTCACATTTATTTTGTTCAGAACTTGGTTATGCTCAAGATGCCCTGACTCGGTGTGTTTCCAAAATGCCAAGTGTTCAGGTATGGGATTTGTAAGTATTTCATCATATTCCAACATCAATTTAGCCATTTGCTTTGCTGTTAGCTTCGTTGCAAGTTTCAATGCATATTTGATATACATGGTTGTGCAATGATTTTCACGATTGTTGGAATCAATTTATATGACTTATCAAAATTTAGTTATTACACGCTCGAATTTAATCATTGATAAACGTGGTTCACTTACCGCTCTACCGTTATCTTATGATATGGCTATCCTTTTGACTTGCAACCGCATTTGTATTACTGATGCTACTTACCGCTCCTCCTATCGGTTATGGCATCCAAGTCGTTATTCGTAAGTTCAGATCGTTGTATTATTGAGAAGCGGTATTAAATGGTTCCGTGCGGAAAAGCTTATCTAATTTTCTCTCCCTTCATCTAAATCACGTGAAACAGTTGAACAACAGTTTGCATTTTAGTGAGCAGTATTTGTTACTGTTAGGTAGGGTTTATACTACCGTATGGTGATTCTGGCATTTATTCTGGACTTTTTACTATCTGTCAAAGAACACGATAACGCATAATTTGATTGATAAAATTGAGGTATATGGGACATACTGATTCACACAAAAATTAAGAATGGATTCAATTCATCAGATCTTACTTGTTGGGATCTATCAAAATGATAAAAATAGACAAAAATCATGTAAAGAATTGTTTTATTATACAACTTCTAATGAGTGTATGCATAATTCCAGGCAGCAACAAGTCCACGAAGAGTTTCTTCACTTGCAGCTACAATTTGGCTTGGTGGAAGTGCAAATCCATTTGTTCCAAATGATTGTTTAGGACGTAATTCAAGTGCAAAAGAGTACTTGATTTTTAATTTATCATAAGTGTAATCAGCAGTAGTTCCAGTAGCTTGATAGATAGTGTCACAGATTGGACCGTTTTTGAAGTCCAAATTGTTGACACCCTTAAGAGCAGCAACGGCTAGTTTGGTAGCTTGTGCCAAATCTGCGTAGTCTGGAACTTTCACACCACATTTGTATCCTAATGGGAACATCCATAATTGGGAGTAGGAGTGTACATCGACATAACTGACCACGTCCTTTAAGCTTTTGAGGTAATTTCCTAAAGCTTTTGCTTCTGCTGAGCTCATAGCAGACGGACCGAAATAGTCATCAGCACAAGGACTGGAGCTAGCACCATTAGTATCACCCCAGTCAGAGTCTAAGTTTCGATTTGGATCAGTTCCAATACAAGAACTTCCTTGGTTAGGTTCACGGTTCTTTCTCCACATTCTTTCACCACCAGATTTTCTGGTATAAGCATATCCATCTGGATTTAAATTTGGAACAATGTGGAAAGTAAACTTTTCACGTAAACTGACAGCTTCAGCTTCAGTACCAAGTAAATAGTTGGCAATGTAGGTAGCTGCTGCGGGGGTGACCCACTCACGAGCATGAATTCCTCCATTAAGGAAGATTTGTTTAGCACCAGTTCCAAATTTCACACCACGAATACTTCTACCTTCATAAGTTTTGCCCAATGAAATTTCTTGAGCACCAGGTTTAGACAACAAAAAGTTCAAATAAGTGTCAGCATCTTGATATGCGGTGAAAATAGTATCAGCTCTTTGATCCATGCTGAGTGATTTAAACTGTTCTTGATGAGCAAGTGTATGTGCTGTTTCCTCGTCAACAACTTTTTGAAGATTTTCGACATAGATGGATTTCTTAACAGCAGCCAGTTTGGCCATGACTTTCTTATCAACCTTGGCAGGAACATGCAAATGAACTGGTCCAACAACAACATCTGTCCAAGGATCAAGTTTTAACGAATGATCCTAATATGTTAGTGAAATTGTAAATTTACATTGACCAAATCAGTGATAAGCTTCTTTTCGGTTTCATTGGCAACTTCAAGTTGGTAGACTTTATCACCTTCGTAAATGCCTTTCTTTGGTGCAGCGAGAAGAGAAGGAAGGAAGCAAGCAGCGAGAGAAATGGACTTTAAGACGTGCATTCTTTGTATCTGATAATCATTAACGTGAATTCACCCTTGGTTTTATACTAAACCTTGACAGTTCAACGTAATGAGAAGCACACTTCTTAGCGCATGTAAATGGTCCGATTACTACCCTTTCCATATGCTTATAAGCTATAATTTGTATTTACTCGGGCTCTCATGTGTATATACACAGACACTTTCCTGAATCAATTTTCATTGGATCTCATCATCGAAAAAAAAAACTCAATTACTAGTATTCAAAGTGATGGAGTTGGTTCATTTAGTATTTTGTGAGCTTAAAAACTTTGATGGGAAAAGTTAAATCCAAGCGTTCGAATAAACGAGAACTGGATGTGGATAAAACACTCATTGAAAGTGACTCTGAAGAATTATGGCAGTTAATCAATAAGCTAAAGAAAGAGAAATCCAAACCTCCTAAAACTGATGATTCAAAGAGTCAATTAACCAAATGGTCCAAAGTTTTCACTCAATCAATTGAAAAGCATAAACATTATCTGGATGGTATGATTCCAGAGGCTTCTTTGTTTGATTCATTCAACGTTCAAGGTATCACCATCAACTTACCGTAGATGAACTACCTTTAATAACTAAAATAAAAGCAAATCACCAGCAATGTTTAAAAACAAGCTATGAAAACCAAAAGCTACTGGAATCGGTGACTAGGTTGTGGAATAGCTGGTTGGCTGATATCGCGCAATTGGGTATTCTCATTGTTAAACTAACATTAGAATTGGAACAAGAGTCCCAATATACACAAAAGAAAACGGAGTTTGATGCTAGGTTAAATGAATGCTTGCAGAATGAATCAGAAAAATTAAATGTAATTGAATTCAGTCAACTAAACGATAGACTGCATTTAATCCAGAGTATTTTAGTGCATTTATTAAGATGTGCCAAAATTAGTGTCCATATAAATTGAATATAACCATTGCTTCTTTACATATTTTTGAATCTTGATCATATCGCGAAACCGCCTCAAAAACTTTCGCGACCTGGTCTAAAAGCATGATATGGCTCTCCAATAACATCGAGCTCATGCCCTTTCACAAAATAAACGTCAATCGTGGGGAAGAAACATACAATGTCCTTGTTCACCATATGAGTACGTCAATGCTCACACATGGAATAAAAATGCTGCATGTAGAAGTTATGGACAATAGCACACTGATGAAAAGCACTCAAATTTTGATCATTAAACTGAATGATAAACCCACAATCTATTACTAAACTATTTAAACTCGTTGGTGTCCACATCAATTGGATCACCATATTGATTCATTCGCACCACCGATACATTACTATGGTTTTGAATCGGTTTATCGGTTGAGTCTGGGAAATCAAATTTCGGTTCACCAATAGGATATTCATTTTTCATCATATCTTTGAGCATCGCTAAACATGAATCTTTTATCATTACTTACATTCATTCGCTTTGGACCATTCATCAAAGTTTTGGAATGATAAATTAGGATATTCAGATTTGTATTGTCTATAAAGTTTAGTTGATTGATTTGATACCTCATAGTATAAATATAATCAGTTTTAAAGAATCTCCGACCAATCATTTGTACTCCTATAGCAGTACCAACACCGAATCCAACATAACCAGTCATAAAGGCTACAGGAAGTCGCAATTTCCAACTCCATTTGTAACGCTTACCCACTGGCACAACAATTGATGCACCTCCAACAATTCCAAGAACGGCTTCTAATTAGTGAATATATCTTACAGGATAGTAATAATATTCTAGGGAATCCATCAATAACTGACCTGTCTTTTTCCGAGAGTGAATAATTTCTAAATCTCTCTACAAATTTAGCTTCTGAAGAGTCTTTTTGAGACTCTGGAATCACAGCATGTTTGTGAAGATATTCAATTGTTCCTGCTAACGTTGGTTTCATTTTTGAAGATTTTTAAGTTCCAATTCATCTGTGAAAACCAACTACAAAAAGGTTGAAATTGTTGCCATTTTTATTGATTTATCAACTAGATATATTTGAAATCAGATTCTAAAGAATATTGACAGATGGAAAGTCATTAAAAAAAATTCACATGCAAATGCCATTAATACTGCTGTTTATTAAAATGCTAATAATTCAATCACCTATTAGATATCATACTAGTGAGTAAGGATCGTTTGACGCTATCTCAACCAAGTTGTTTAAACATTTTTTTTATTTTTTTTTCTGGCAATGTCGTTAATGAGAACAAGAGTATTATTACATGACGATCATGTTTCTCATGTAAGATATTGACCTAATGGAAGGTATCCAGCACAGATTTTCCACACATGTACCCAAATGAAGATTTAAGTTGGAACTTGGATACATTTCAACAAGTACAATTTTTTTTAAAATTTGATGTTTAGAATTTTGATGTTGTTATTGGATCTTTAGAAAAGGATACTATGCAATTTGATTTAATCGGAGTGGATGCTTCTATTGCTAACGCATTTCGTCGGATTTTAATATCTGAAGTAAAATATTGAACTTGTATTTATATTAGATTCCGACAATGGCGATTGAAACTATTTACTACGACAATAATTCAAGTATTCTTGGGGATGAAATTCTTGCTCAAAGATTGGGTTTAATACCAATTGATGTCGATCCTAGAGAATTTGTCTATCGCAATGGAGGTATCCATTCATATTTTAAACATAGATGGTCAAACTGCAACGGATATTGACACCATTGTTTTTGCATTACAAGCTAAATGTACATTCAATCCTGCTGCAAGTATTACAGAAGTTGACCCAAAAGCCATGTATTGTAACAGCTCAGGTATTTTATCTTGACTAATAGATAAGTATTCTCTAGTTCATTGGTTTGGGTCCCTCAGGGAGAGCAAGCCGAGCGTTTTGCAAAGAAGCCAATCAAACCGTTATATGATGATATTTTGATCGCCAAACTACGTCCTGGCCAAGTATTTATCAACCTTCAGCTTATACTTTTAGGAAATCGATGCAGTTATACATTGTATTAAAGGAATTGGTAAAGAGCATGCCAAATGGTCTCCAGTTGGTATTTTACTCTATGTGCTCTAATTTTAAGGAACTGCTTCATACAGACTTTTACCAGATATACAAATACTGAAACCAATTACCGGAGCAGATGCCCACAAATTTGCCAAGTGTTTCCCACCAGGTACAATCGAAGTGGAAAAGCAAGGAAAAGAGGAAGTAGCAGTTGTTGCAAATCCACGTAAAGACACTGCTAGTAGAGAATGCTTGCGTTACAAAGAATTTCAAGATAAAGTTCGACTCACTCGAGTTCGGGATCATTTTATTTGTAATTTTATTTGTATTCATTTTTAGTTTCTATTGAATCCACTTGTGCGTTATCTCCAAACGTTCTTTTTGAAGAAGCTATTGATGTTTTGATCAATAAGTGTAAACATCTTAAGGCTGAATTATCTGTCATGAATTTGGATCCCAATTAATTATTAAAAAATATACGTTAAGACTTGATATTTTATTTCATTACACATTTTTCAATTACTTATGATGGAAATTTTCGTGAGCAAAGATGATAAATACAAAATCTTTATTTTCTCGTCAATTCCACCACATATTCGTCCCTTGTTGGGGAAGAAGATCTACTGCTATGTCGACCATATGATCGATTATCAATAGTTTGTCCATTTTGTGGACCCAAACGTTGATAGGTTAATTTATCAATTGTTGGTCCCCCATAAGCAGAATGAATTGGCAATCCTAGTGGTTTCTTATATGGTTCAAATCTGTTTGTTTTCCGTCTATTTGGTCCATTACCATCCTGTGAGACTCCTTGCCTCAATCTTGGGGTCGCTTGTTTAATCTCAATCTGTCATAATTAGTACCAGTTTATAGGCTTAAAAGTAATGATGGTGGAAAAGTTGAGCAACACCAAATAATTGTATGGTTTTGATTGCGGTTTGTAAAACTATAAGAAAACATACCCTTCTACCATGCATTCGTAACTCTTTGTCAGCTTGAGCTGCCATGACCATATTGACTGCTTCCGAGTCGTCAAATGTGATAAAACCAAAACCTCTGGATCTAGAAAAAATTCAGCAGAGCAAATATAATACCTTCCAGTATTTTTATCAAACATTAATGAAGCATCCAAAACGACACCATACTTTTCAAAATATTCACCAAATTCATCATTGGTTACATCCATAGGAATTCCTTTTAAAAAAATAAACTACTTTCTAATTTATACCTCCAACGAATATTTTTTCTGTTTTATCCTGTTCATCTTTTGGAACTGCACGTTTTGGATCAACCTAAGAGAGTTGAATTAAAATGAAACTGTACTATTTTGCCATCAATGGTATGATCTTGTTTGAGAACTCTATCCAACACTTTAGGATCTTCAAAAGTCACGAATCCAAATCCTCTTGAACGACCAGTGAAGTTATCAGTCATGATAACACACTCGATAATATGGCCAAATTTACCAAAATAGGCCTTTAATTTTTCTTGAGTTGTTTCCCATTTCAAACCACCGATAAACATTTTACTACAAAGATGAAATATATTACAGGAATATTTGAATACCCTAAAGCTAGTTGGTCAGTGACATGTGAAAGCGATGGTTGATCCTGTTGATTACTATGACCTTGCTGCTGAGAGGTAGAATAAGATTGAGATTGATGCTGTGGTACACTTGGATATTGGGAAGACTGAGGAGGGTACTGGTTTCCAGTAGGATATTGATTTGAAGGAGGGTACTGGTTTTCAGGAGGATATTGATTAGAGGAAGGTGGATATTGTGTTGATGGTAGAAGATTTAAGGTATGATCGTGACTGGTGACTTTCACGGGACTATTCTGTGATTTTTTCGGATCAGTATCCAATTGTTGCTTTTGTTTCTTTGGGGAAGGAGGGTCTAAATCATCATACAAGGAAGCGTTGAAATCGAACGACATGAAAACTTTGTGTGGGACCCAATTTCAATTAACCCTCACATAACCCTAGCCATGCACAAACGACTAGAATATTGCTAATTGGGTTCCTGTATCAATGTATCGGTGATTCATAGATAATGATGTTGTAAGATATCACTCTGTGAGTTGGATTGAATAATACGCGACCGTTACTGAAATTCATGACAATCTAATAATCAATGCATTATGTTTGAACGATTAAGATAACTTTGATTGATTGTTCAGCATTTATTAAAAAAACATCGTGAATTACTTATCTTCAACTTCAGTATTGTTCGACATTTCATCCTTTAGAATGAGTAAAATTGGGCAATGATCAGATGCTCCATAAATATTAGAGCGAATGTCAGACAATATCACTTTCTCAAGCAACTTATTATCTACAAAAAAATAATCTATTCGCCATCCCAGATTTTTGGTTCGACAATCAAATCGGTAAGAATAATACGTGTATCTGTCTTTCACATCTGGGTTTTGTTGACGAAAAGTGTCCACTAGACCTCGATTTTCTATGAGTCGGGTCAAATCAGCTCTTTCTTGTGGGGTAAACCCAGCAGTTTTTAAGTTTGACTTTGGACGCGCTAAATCAATCTCTGTATGGGCTACATTTATATCTTGATCGTTAACTATACTGATTGTTCACCTCCTGTCCAAATAATTGGCTTCTTTGTTTGTAGTTCGGCAAAATAACTTTCCAACTTTTCAAAATGTTTGTGTTTTAAGTCAAGTCTTTCTAATTTTGTTCCAGCATTGACAATATAACTAGCTATAAGGTACCATTCTAGGTATATATGAAAATAATTGGTTTACCATTGAATTCTAGAATGATAAATCTACCTTCTTGATCAAGCTCATCATCATTGACTTTATATTCCACTGACAAAGGCTTAAACTTTGAAAATACTAATTTGTAAGAGCATAATCCTAATGTACCTGCAGTTCCAGAGTATCCTTTCTTTGAAGTACAGTGTGATTGGTACCTATCGTTTAATGTACACCTCATTTACTGAAATGGATAGCGAGACTTTTTCATATACTTCAAATCCGTATTGGCTTTTGTTTCCTGTAACATTAAAATGTCTGGATCTTCTGCTTCCACATATCTTTCAAATCCTTTTTTCAATGCAGCGTTAATTCCAGCAACATTCCAAGATACTAATTTAATTGCTCCAGGTACTGGTTGATTCTTGAATTCTATCACTTCTGGTAATGTTTTTAATAATTTCTTTGGTGGTTCAATTTCACTTTCATTTGATCTTTTCTTTGTTGTCATCTTGATTGGATTTATTTTCTTTGTGGAGAAAGATCTGAAGGAAAATCTTGGGATCGAATGGACGATTGAAAATTTTGGGGAAACAAAATGGGCCATCAATTTTATTCGATACCTACTCCTGCTCTTATAAAGAAATGACATAGAAGCGAAATAAAAAGAATAATTTAATGTTAAATTGAAATTTGAGTAAAAACCATCTCTGGTAGATAGATCTGAATTGTAAAACTCATGATCAATTGCTTTCAAGTCATAGAACCGTAACACAATCACAGTGTTTGTTAAGGACAAAGAAAGTCGTCAGAGAAATCGTGACTTTCGATAGTAGTAATAATAATGAAGTATGAGAAAACACTTTTTGATTATTCATATAATAAGCTAATCTAACTCTGCGGGAACGGGTACTAATGTCGCGGTGGAGAACAATCCATCTAAGAAACCAAGAAAATCAGCAATTTCTACAGGCCGGATGGTTAATTTCTTTTAAACATAAGAAATGAAACGAATTACCTGTGTATCAATGGGGTGGAGTTTATCCTTTCCTCTCAATGTCCTGATTGCTTCACGAACTGGAACCTACACGGTAAATAAACGTTATTTACCATAACAGCATTTCTGCACAGCTCCTTCAAGTCTGAATTTGACATACCTTCAGTAAGCAATGCCAATTCATCCATATCAAAATCAGGAGCTAAAACTATTTTTTTCAAAATCAAGTTTAAAACTTTCTTTCTTTGTTGGACAGCTGGTAAATTGACCTGGAATCGTTTTGGCATTCTTCTCAATATAGCCTTGTCGAGATCGTTAGGTCTATTGGTTGCACCTAATATAATGATTCTGGTTTGTTCTCCAGAGTTTAATCCATCCCACAATGTCATGAATTCTGCTTTCATCATGGATGTTGCTTCATGATCATTGGATTTTCTTTTCAAAGTATTAAAATGCATACTCATGTTTACCTTTCCCGTAGAAAAGAGTCAATTTCATCAATGAAAATAATAGTAGGTTGTAACTTTTTTGCCAATGAAAATAAAGCATGGACTAGTTTTTGAGATTCACCAAACTACATATTGCATTAAAGATTTGATTATACCCATTTGTCGGTCATGGTTGAAACGTGTAAATTGATGAAAGTAGCACCAGATTCTTTTGCCAATGCCTTTGCTGTCATTGTTTTTCCACAACCTGGAGGACCATATAATAGCACACCTAATATAAGGAACATAGAATGCACCTCTTGGTGGTCCCAGTAAGCCAGAAATAGACTCATAAAGTTCTGGATATACCAATGGATAAATAACAGTTTCTCTTAGTGACTCTATAATATTCTCCATTCCACCAATGTCCTATTTTATGTTAGCGATCTATTTATCCAAAAAAATACTTCAAAAGTCACTTTGAGATCGCTTGGCCAAATAATTTCTGATGCAATAATCTCCTCATGTTCATTCAACTGTATATTATTTAAACCCAATTTCTCCATAATTCTACCTAACAAATTAAATCAAAAATCAATTCTATACCCGACTTTTGTTTTGCAATTTCTAATATATACCATTAAATCCATTATTCAAACCTTTTTTCTTTGACATTGGATCCATGCTGGTCATGATATACTTTATTCCATAATAGAATGCAACTTGAGTAAGAGCTAATAGCGTTATATCCACCATCAATTTCTTTGCTAAATGTGGCTCCATTGAATTTGAATGTGAAGGAAAGAAAACATAAAAAAGGCTTATTTTTAGAAACGATTAAATGGATGAGTAATGGAATCTGTCAGTTGTTTCTCTTTTGCAATAACTAGAGCAAGTGAAGAGTATTACATTGAACAAATAAATATTTAGTCATTTGTACACAAGAAGAAAGATGTTAAACCACAAAAATAAGTAAACAACATGTAATAACAAAATTGTATTTATATCTATAATTTTACCGGCTAGCTTTCTGCATCACTACTAGATCCACTTCCATCAGATTCATCTAAAAAATATTAAGCACAAACTAATTACCATCTACTCTGAACAAAGACCTAGGACCAGATTGCGCCGAGATCTGGTCTGTATCATCCGCCTTCGGATTCTCATCGTCGCCACTGGAGTCTTCCAGTACCACTCCAAGTGAATCACCTGTATCTTTTTCAACATCTGATGGTATATCTAACTGCTCAATATAGTCATCTGGAATATCTTTAGATATTTCTGGTATCGAATTTTCTTCCTTGTCAAGACTTGGTGGAGAAGGATCCAAACTTTTTTCTATTGAATCAAATATATCATCTATCCCAAAATCATCTTCTACATCATCATCTGGTGTAAATGTTGTAATGCTTGGAGGTAAGTGCAAAGTGACAGGTTCTTCCACCACATCAACCTTTTTCTTTGGTGACGGTGTCTTTTTAGGTGATGCTGTAGGGGTAAATCTTGGAGATGGGGTAGCGAATAATTTAGGAGAGGGAGAGATTCTTGGTGAACTATATTTCTTATTTGGTGGTTGTTCTTGGAAAACAATTCCATCAACAACGGCAGCACGCTTGGCTTTTTCTCCAGGCCTCAAAGAATCAAAAACAAATGTTGAAGCTAATTGCTCCAATCGATATTGCTATAGATATTAAATACTACTCAATGTTATTACTTTCGTTTCAGGGTCATATAATAAGATACATTCAATTTCCTTTGATGGATTATTTATAGCTCGGAATTGATTTGGTTCATTTTCGTTCTATTGTTAATATAGAATAAATTACTTGTGTGTTTTTTAATTCCAGAATCCAATTCTTATCGGCATTTCCTTCTATTACTAAAGATCCTTGATCATTCCCTAAAGCCGTTGTTGGTAAGAATTTATCTATAATTGAGTGAATTGTAGGATTACCTAAAGATAAGAAATGCAATTGTACATCTGAGTAAATGATGAGTCTCCTCTTCATTCCGAAAAGAGTTTCCTACTATTATAGGGTAAGATCCTGATGGTGGTGATGGTGGCCTGTAATCGCTTCCAGTGCTGCCTGCTGACATTATTGAAATGAAAAACAGAAAATATGAAAAATGAATTCGATGTTGGTACAAGGAAAGAAATTGATAATGACTATGAGAAGATTTAAAAGGATTGGTAAAGCTTGTTTGAATTTCAAAACCATACTTATGACGTTTACGTCGCGTGTGTTGTTAGAATTTCCTATCAAAACTAGATGGAAGTAACAAAAACACCGACAATGAAAGAGAAAACTGGGATCAAATCGATTTTTAGTAGAAAGAGTACCATCAATTCAATGTCAAAAGAAGGAGGTAGACCAGATATTCCCCTTCCAGCAAACTCATCAGAACAACAATCAAATGAGTTACAAAACCCAATAAATATATCAGATAAAATTACATCGAGCAAATCTTCAACTCCAATGTCGTCCGATCCGAACTTGGTTAATATTGAAGATGATGTGGATGATTTGTTAGTGGATCTGGAAATGCCTTTGGTAAGAGATTCAACCATCTCAAATACTTATAAATCGTAGAGTTCGGATTCCGGATCAAATTTGACTCCTCCCAAACTACGAAAATCAGCTACCAAATTCAAGGCATTATTCCCAGATGTAACAGAACCTCTTGTTGCAAGTAACAGCATAATTATGTTTATTTTAGATTTTGCTTGTGCTTTTGAAATTGATATACTATGGCAGGGTAGAATGTACATTACAAGAAGTTCAATATTCTTCTATTCAAAAATATTTATAAATGAAACAAAGCTTTCAATTCCATTCTCTGATATCGTTACATTAGAGAAGGCAGTATATGTACTGCCAAATGGAATTCGTATCCACACACCCGAGACAAAGGTAATTTGTAACCATTCTTATCCAAAGTACATGTTTGCAAGTTTCCTGAAGAGAGATACTGTATATGATCACTTACAATCAAGCATTGATTTGGTAATTACCCACTGATTCATAATTTTAGTTTAAAAAGCGGACAAGTAACTTTGACCAACCTTTGTAAGTCTACGATGGTATTCATAAATTAGAAAGGATACCGATAATATGGAAGATGTAACCATAGAAAAATCACCCAAGCTATTTCAAGATCAATCCTTTAATTCTACAGGATCTCCATTTGGAATTTCGGAATCAAAAAATCTTAGTTCGACCTTATTGAATCGAAGAAGGTCAACTTTAAACTCCAGTAAGCGTATACCAAGTTCTTCTAAGCCTGGATCTCCATTAAGAGATCTAGAGACTCCATCCAATGAGACAACATCAACCGTGAAAGTCTCAAATCCTAATCTAGAAAAAGTGGATACTACAATTGTAGAAAATACAGTGAAAGATAGCAGATTAGATTGGAAACTTTGGATGCCCAAGATTTCAATCATAGTTCTTGGAATTATTACAGTTTACAGTATAACGAGATTGACTTCATACATATTCACTAATGAACACTTATCCGAAGTACGTCACATAGAACTCAAGTAATCAATCAATCTAATATTCTATAGACATACAATTACACAGAATTTAAAGACGGCCACAAACTTGCATTTAGAGAGGGTATCTCGATCAATTAATAGTTTGATTGAAAAACAAGAACTTCTCACTTCTAAGCTATTCTTAATCCAGGAAAGCTTAAAATCTCAAACCTAATATAAAATAATGTCAAATTAAGTAAGTTGAATTTTCGCAATCGCTTCCAGTAAAGCAATTCTACTAACCGAATATTTGATTTGATCATCTTCATCTGTTAAATTCCTCATGGTTTTGAAACTGCTGAGTCACACCTTGAACAGGATAAAAATAGTTCACCACAAACTTGATACAAAGCCAAATGACCAAAATCTCAAAACTACCACCTTTTCACATTGCGTTTCCCGTCTACGAGTAATCTATTGTGTTTAACAGAAGCTTGGAATTGACAAGATCTTTCTACACGTCTATTGTTGGATGCACACAAGGAAGAGAAGATCCTGGCCATTGGATTGACTTTAACTTATTTGGTCATCAGATTGTAGCTCATAAAGTCCCCACTGAATTACAAACAGCACATAAGCAAATGAAGGATTCATTGAGATCTATGGTAGATGGCCATAATGTGCCCATTCCCCACTTTGGAGCCGTATTAGAATGGTATAATTGAATATATTTACCAGTAGGGATACCATTAAAGAGTTCAGCACACGATTAAAATCACAAGGAGTTAAATTTGAAATTGAACCATATTTGAGATTTGAAGGATTGCCAGGAGAGCAAATAACGATGGTAAAGTGATATAATTGACACCAGTTTTTCTATGATCCTTCCGGTAACGCATTAGAATTCAAGTCTTTCAAGAACATTGATACACAGTTGTTTGCTACCAAATGATTTACCATTTACACACATCTCATTGGGTAAATGACTTTAATAAAATCATTCTCTTCTCCTGATTTGTCATTGATGGAATTCGTTCATCTTCGTTTCATTAAAGTCTTCATTTGTCTCGTGATATTCACCTACAACAATTTTTTACCAAATGAGAATTCATCAAATCAACAAATTAAAGATCCAAAGATTAAATCCATTGCGTTCCTATAGTACTCCTCAACTAGGTCATTTCAAATTACCAGAATGTAAAAACGAACCAATGGTATCATTACAATTTCTAAATCTTAGTTGAACTTTGCTCCCGGTTCTATTGAACGTTCCAATTTACAATCAGCAATTACTGAAATGAAGAAAAAGATCTCTAAAACTCCTTATCAGATTCCGTGTGTAGTTTCTGGACTATCAGTAATCTTGTGATATCTAATTTATTAGGTGGAAACTAACGATATTTCTTCTCAACCATGTCCAACTGATCATCAAACTAAGATTTGTGAGTATCATAACGCAACTCCGGAAATTGTTCAAGATGTATCTATAATTATTGGCTAATTCATTAGGCCATTCAAAAAGCCCTTGCCGCAAAACCAGCATGGGAAGCTATGCCTTTCAATGACCGAGCTGCTATATTTTTGAAAGCCGCTGACTTATTATCTACCAAATATCGTTATCAGATGATGGCTGCCACTATGCTTGGTCAGGGAAAGAATGTTTGGCAAGCTGAAATCGATAGCGTTGCTGAATTGGCCGACTTTTTACGATTTAACTGTACATTTGCTCAAGAAATTTACGGTAAGCATGTATGTTATAATTTTTAGCTGATCAACCTACTCAAAATGCCCCTTACAATTGGAATCGAGTTGAATATCGTGCATTGGAAGGATTTGTTGTTGCATTGTCCCCCTTCAATTTCACCGCTATTGGGGGAAACTTGGTTGCTGCACCAGCATTAATGGGTAATGTTGTTTTGTGGAAGCCTTCCAATGCATCTGTTTATTCAAACTTCTTAATTCTTCAAATCTTCAAGGAAGCTGGCTTGCCTGATGGTGTGATTCAATTCATTCCAGGTGATCCAGCAATGATTACCGAAGTAAGCATGAATTTTCATTGATGGATTAGGAAGCTTTCTCTCACCCTGACTTTGCAGGACTTCATTTCACTGGAAGTACTTCAGTTTTCAAAATGCTTTGGCAAAAGATTGGCAACAATATTGGAACTTATAAATCTTATCCTCGTATTGTTGGTGAAACTGGTGGAAAAAATATGCACTTTATTCACGAAGTAATCTCTTTTAACTGATTCTTTTTAGAGTGCAGATGTTAAGCAAAGTGTTTTACATACTATTCGAGGAGCTTTTGAATACAATGGACAAAAATGTAGTGCAACTTCAAGAGTCTACGTACCTGACAATCTGGTTGACGAATTTACCTCAGAATTAAAAAAACAAATGTCCACAATCAAAATGGGCCCAGTTGAAGGTTAGTTGAAATAACCAAACTGATCTATAAAGATTTCACAAACTTTTCTGGTGCAGTCATTCATCAACAATCCTATGATAAAATCAAATCGTACTTGGATGCCGTCAAGAATGGTGAAAATGCATCTACTACTATCATTTCAGGAGGAAAGAGTAAAATTAAAACTTGAAACTAACAAAACGTAGCTGATGATAGTGTAGGATATTTCATTGAGCCAACTGCACTATTAACAAAAGATCCGAAATCACCAACCATGGTCAATGAATTATTCGGACCTGTTGTAACCATCTATGCATATCCACAAGAAGAATTCTTGGAAACTCTCGATTTAGCCGAATCCACTTCCGAATATGCATTAACTTGTGGAATGTAATTCAAACTAACTAATCCCAAGTTTTGCACAAGATCGTCAAGCTATTATCACAATGTCGAATAAGTTACGAAATGCTGCTGGAAATTTCTATATCAATGACAAAAGTACTGGAGCTGTAGTTGGACAACAACCATTTGGTGGTGGACGTGGATCTGGTACCAATGATAAAGCTGGATCTGCATTGTAATTTTATATCTCTATTTAATTTCTTTTTATAGGAATTTGTTACGTTGGGTATCTACTAGAACCATCAAGGAAAATTTTGCTCCTATACAATCATACTTGTATCCTTCCAATTTGTGAACATGAGACTTTAATATAATTTCATCAATGGTTTCATTCAATTCATGTGTTCATTATAAAAATACTCATTCAAGTGAATCATACTACTATAACAATTCTGTTGTTTTTTAATGAAATAGAATGGGATTGTATTTTATTTTGACAACAAAAAAAAGGATAAAATTAACGATGATTAGCTTTACCCATGCTACGTTTACCTGCAAACAAATGTTTGGGCATTTTGGTTTGAATCTGTCTATCAGCTTCACCACGTTTAGCCATCAAATTAGGAGCTTTCTGGAAATCTTTCTTCATCTTATCGGCATCCAATTTTTGCTAAATCATTAATTTGATTATGATGTTACTTTGATGTTACGTAGACCAGATTGGGAACGATCACGGTTAACGATACGACCAGATAGGGATTTACTACGATCACGGGAAACGGATACTTGAGAGTGGGATCGTTTAGCAACTCTTGATTTGGATTTTTCTCGTAAAGAGTGTAATGTTCCTTTATTTCCAATTTTGGCTAAATGGGTTTCAAATTCATCCAAACGTGAAGACTAGATGTTAATATAGATTGTTTACTCTAGCGCGGTCCTTGTTTGTTAAGGTGGCACGGCTTTTGGTTCGATTCTGTTGATGGGCAGCAATAATGGCATCTTTACGAAGTTTAAGTTTTTGAGCTGCTTCATTTATAGCTTCTGTTTCTTCATCGTCCATTTCCATGTCGGATTCATAGAAACCTTCGGCAATCAGCCTTTCTTCTTCACGTTCCAATGCATCTAATTTTTCCTCAATTTCAGGATCAATGAAATCAGCGACATTCTTTCCATCCATAATTTCAGGGATAACATCATATTTCCAGTCATCATTGTTAAGGATATAGTTGGCTAAATATGAGATTTCGAATAAAAAAAACCTTTCAAATCAACGTTATATACACCAGCACCACCATGCTCGGCTTCAATATCTTTTGCCAATCTAGGTCGGTTTGGATCAGTAGGATCATATTTCATTCGGTTCAGTGCAGCTTGTGGAATGAAAGCTGGACGTTCACGGTCATCACGAGCAACAGGTTGAGCCAAATGAAGTTTGTTGATGACATTTTGAATCTTGGTTCCCTTCAATTTCTGTTCAACTCTAGCAGCAAGTAATTTATCGCATGCCTAGAATAAATACAAATGGAATCATTACGATATTACGAACATCCATGACACCCTCTTCAGTGTAACAACTAGTTAAAGCCATAGAAACTAACATGAGATAGAAAAAGGTTACCTTCTTGATCAGCAACCATAGAGTCTAAAAGTTCCTTTTGTTCATCATCCAAATCTTCTGGTTTTTTAATATCAATCTTGTTGACAACGACCATGACAGGCTTATTAGCAAATAATGGCTTGATAGAATCGAATAAACTGACTTGTTCTTTTACACTATAACCACATTGTTCCGAAATATCAATAAAGAAAAGTACACAAGCACGTAAATGAGCGAGAGCAGTAACGGACTGCATTTCAATAGTATTACGCTGTTCCAAAGGATGATCTAAAATTCCTGGAGTATCGATAACTTGCCATCGCAGATATTTGTAATCCATATGACCAACGAACAAAGATTTGGTGGTGAAAGCATAAGGTTGTACTTCTACATCAGCTCTGGTGACTTTATTCATGAAGGATGATTTTCCAACATTAGGATATCCACAAACAATTAAAGTTCTGGTGTTTGGATCAATGGAAGGTAAACGAGCTAAATGCATTCTAACTTGTTCCAAGTAAGCTAAAGAATCTTTTTGTCTTTTCATGATGGTAGCCATTCTACCTAATGCAGCCTTCTTTAATTGTTTACAACGGAATAAAGAATCACCGAATTTTAATAAACGAGCATAATCCTTTGCAACGTTATCAATTAAATGCCTAGCAGTGTTTAATTGAGCCAAAGCCAATTTATAATGATCTCTATCATACAAGACATTCATTAAATCAGCATAAAATGGATGAATTTCCTAAAGACGAGTTAGATAAGGTAAACAAACATCTAATTTTGGGAAATCTGATAATATTTGATTTAATTTTTCATCGAAACAATCTTGAGCGAATTTAACTTTTCTCATATAAAAGGAACGAATTCTACTAATTTGATAATTTGGATGAATGACGGTAGGAGTTTTTCTGTTAATTTTTGACAGTACAATGTCGATGAATTCCGGACCAGTAGGAACAGCCTGAACCTTTTTAAAATTGTAATAGGAAGCCATAATAATTAAAAGGAGAGAGAGGATTGAAGTTGAGAAACAATTTAAAAAAAAAAAAAAAAAAAATTGAAACATGACTAATCAACAGGTACCAGTAATATGTAATGATAATACAAAGAGTGTTACTAACTTACTACTTACTAGTAGTACTTAGTAACAAATAGTTAGTGAACTATTCAGTAGTCAATATTAATAAATTCATTTATTTAGTAATGAGTAATGTAATAACAAAGTATTAAGAGTATTGTATTCCCAAGTATCTGTCAGTTCTTGGTGTCTTGTGTCAAATATTTAACTTTCTCACCATCATGCTCTCGCTCTTCTACTCGCTTTTCTTCTCCTACAATTCTTTTAATGTCCAATTTGTTCCGTTCAAAAAGTTATAAAAGTTACTTTGCTGAATCACATCCTTCAAAGGCTGATCGTTTGTATTTATTAGACTCTCAATCTGATGCTACCTTAACTGATACGCTCTCTATCTCTCATTCAAATCAACATACTGAATCTGATACACATTCAAATACTCAATCAGATACAGATTCTAATAGGGTCTCTCCTCAACCTAATTATACTACTACACGCGGTCCTCCAAACGCTTGTCTATTCGTGGCAAGGTATTCATTAAAAGACTCACTTACAGCTTATGTTCCGCTAAATCCGAATCAGAACTATCGATAACTGTCACTAATTACTTTTCTCAATGGGGCACCTTACTGCACGTCAAAGTACTCAAAGACTGGAAATCAAGACCTTTTGCATTCGTTCAATTCAAAGTGATTCATTCCAAACTAACCACAGAATGTTAAAGATGCTGAACAGGCACTCGTAGAAGCCAATAACACCTTTTTAGATAACAGACCTATCCGAATTGAACGCGCAAAAGTCAATCGGACTCTCTTTATATCCAAAATCGGTTTCCTTTCTTCTATAATTAACCTCTTAGATCGTGAATTGAGTGAAATTCATATACATGAAATACTGTCTAAATTTGGATCTATTGAGACTTTGAAGGTTCTAAAGGATTTTGAAACTGGGTAAGCTTTCATATATGTAATCAATAGAATTCCCAAAGGTACGTTAGGTCTGAAAATTAACTACCATAGGTAAGTTAGTTTATGAATTGAATCAATTTTATCAAAGGTAAGATTATAAACCAATAATCCAATTTATTCCAAGGTATCACATCATCAAATATGATTAACAACAGGTTGTGTCTTTGTCAAGTATTGTTTCCGTGAGGATGCTATTGTAGCCTCGATCCAACTCCAGATACACCAGAACTGGGTTATTGAATGGTATCATTCTACTCTCATCAAAACAGGGCCAACAATCTCGATCAACATCAATCACTAATCGATCCAATCACTGTACATACACAATTCAATATTCACAATAGATTTTCATTGGACAAATTGATCCACAAGTGACGGAATCAATGGTACGTGAAAGATTTCAATCGTACGGTGATATAACACATATATCCTTGATTTGCAAACATCATTTTCACGGATACCCTCCCCGTCCATCATTTGCCTTTGTCACGTATGAATCTCCAGAAAGGTATGTCCGAAAGTACTGATACAAAGTGCTACCATGGCAATTCAAAAAGAAAATGCACAACTATGGTTTGTTTAAAAGTATTCATCATCAGGTATCATAGAATTTTACAAGTCAAACATCGTGAAATTCAACCTACTTTTCCAACCCATACATCTTACCATTAACAGTTATGATCCTTGTAATATCTACTATTCTTTTGTTTCGCTTGATAATATATTTCTGTATTGAAGTTCGTGATTGAAATTGATATATACTTGTTTAATAATTCTAGACTCAATCAAATGTGAGATTGATGTTGAAAATAAAGTGTTTAAATTTTACTCAAACAATTCATTTTATTCTTGCATTAGTAGTATAGATAGGGCATCGGATGGTACCAGTTTTCTTTACCAATAATTACCAATGAATAATGTCCGAAGTTGTCGAAAATAGCAAGTTATTGAGATAGGAACCTAGGGTCAAAAACGTTAGGATATTAGAGTAGATAGCATTTTAAGTGTGAATTATCAGGCGCATATAGTGCCAGACTAATACCAATGCTTTAAACGTACACTCATGCCAATGTTTTAAATGTACAAGATCTGATGGCCCCAGATTTTTCACCGAATTTAACATGTCTGCGAAAGTTAAACAGAAATTCCCCAGTTTTTCCCACTTTCATGAATGATGATAGCGACAGAGATGACGAACCGATCAATGGCACTGCTTTACTTGCTGGAGGATTAGCTCTAGCCGGAGCAGCATAAAGGTTCTTTTCAGGCAAGCAGGAGAAGCTTGAAAATCTGTTTGGCCAAGGCCCAACCTCCATTGAAACCAAAGGTTTTCCAACGAGACATGATTTGAAGGTCTAAGTTAAAGGCAATATTCACATTTCAACAACTTCGGACATTATCCATTAGTAATTATCGGTTAAGAGCACTGGTATCATCCGCTGCCCTATCTATACTACTTGCATTAGTAGGCTGTTCATTAACTGTGAACGTGGAGAAAGCTTAATAATGTGGTGTTTCGATGGTGGTGTCATCTGATATCTCAATTAACAACCATATGGGTGTTGGTAGGTAAAGAGTTTCAGCCTTTATCATAATTAAAAAATTTCAAAGGGTCATGACAATGCAATGCAGTTATTTGAACAATTAATCAAGTAATTTGATTCGAATTCTAGAATTCCATAATCGATTGTACCAATAATCATTGCACAGGGGGTTGAAATGGGTTTGGGAGTTGGTTGTAAGAGCCACAAAGCGTGTTGAGAAGTGGTGGACACAAGAATGTTATGGGCTAATTTGGTTAGTTGAGGAATTCTAAAGGGGATAGGGGATCGGATTAGGAGCCTGTGGACGTAATAATCCGAAAGTGTGCCCAACTAAACAACTAGGCAACCATTAATAGAATGAGTAATGAATGATACATAGTTGATTTATAGTTAATAATACTCCACCAATAATTCAATAATTATTAACGATTGGTAGACTGAAAATATAATAAGATGATTTGTGGTGATGGAATAGACTGTGTTCAACTGATGAATAATATTGATGGGGTATAATTAAAATATATTAGGGCAATAAGTCAGTGGGAGATCAAACCTAAAGAGATGAAAAACACTAGAAAGAATCGACTCAATTGAGGACTCAGAATGGTAGTGTGATTGGAGACCGACATTGACAGTCTTTGATCATACGAGGTGTATGCAGGAATGTGATTGTGAATAATGAATTGGGAATAAGTGGAGAATCAAAAGCAGTCAGTGTGAGTCGCACAAAGAGCCGTTTCTTTTTTAGAGAGATGGGATTGTGGAGAATCAAATGGGATGAGGATTAGAGAAAGGATTGATAAAAGGGCAGTTGGATAGTTGATAGAGGGATAGTTGATGGAAGGCGGCAGAATCAAGATGAAGAGAGTCTGTGGGTTTGTTACACTGCGGATCAAGACCAATTGGCCATAAATTGAAACTGATAAAAAAAAACATTAGTCCCTTAGTTAAGAATACTCTGATCATACCAACTACCATTATAACACCTTATGCCAACTTCATTTTCCAAAGTTGGATGTACAAGCTGCTGCAGCGCATTCACATTGCCTTTGTACGGCTCTCATATGAAAAATATTGACCATGCTGTGTGTTTCGCCTTGGACGGAGTACGTGAGCCGTCCAGGTCACATATAAAAGCATCTCCTTTTCACTTAACTCTCCCAGTCTTTCTATTTATATCTCTCATGACTCAAGCAATGTCTACCCCTGTACAGTTACCTACTCAAATGGATTCTCATGACATTCAATTACTTTGTCCCAAACCTAGGAAACTCACTAAAACAAATGTTAAAGTACCTTCCTTTGAATTGTTTGCTTTGGATGAAGAATTACAGAATGATCACTTTTCCGCTTGCCAGGAACTACTTGATATCGTTAGACCTAAAGTGGTATCATCCAAATCCTTACAACGTCCTCGATTCATGGCTTTGTGAATCTTCAGTTTTGTTTTTTCTTCCATTTTACCTTATTGTCATTTTTGTATGCTTTTCAGTCATTAAATAAATCCTTTTTATAAATAGATTGGACTCTTGTCTTTTTGAGAAATATAGATCTGTATCATAATAATTCAATAGGATCTTGATACTAAAAACTATTATCATTCATCAGGATATTAGTATCAAAAAACTACCATTAAAGTATTTACGGGTTTTCAACGACTACAGAATCTTTGCCACTAAAATCATCCAAAACTTGACTTTTTCAAACATGTCCAGTTTTGGTTTATTCGATGAATTAAAAACAAGACTTGTTCAATTAAGAGACGATACTACAAAAGCATTCAATCATATCAGTCTAATCTCACCAATCGATCAAGTATAATAACTATCAATCTCATACTTGTTAGTTTCAAAGTGCTTTTGATACTGTCATTAATGAATTACAATTGGAGAAACCTTTAAATAGTTCTAATATTCAATCTTCTTTGGATTTGATTTTAGATGTTTTGTTGAAGGAACAGGCAAAGAATACTAATGTGGTTGATACAGGTGTTTGTATGGATTACTTTCTAGAGAATCAATTGTTGGAGAAATTGGTGACGTTATCTGAAGTGGATTTGGCTTATAGAGCTACTATTATTAAATTCTCGGCATCTTTGGTTGCATTTCTAGAACCTCACCTCTTGTATGTTCCACACTCTTGTTCTATCATATAGCAGCATATCAATACTCTGTTTTCTCTTATTTTATTTGCTAACTTTGTATAGATACAATTCAGTTATTCATGCTCCACTCACACGACTCACCAACGATCAACGCTTATCTGATGAATTGATCGAACTGGAATACTACATTTCAATCAAAATCTTTGAATCTATTGAATTGTTGAATCTATTTCTTTCCAATCATAAAAATGAATCAAAGATTGAATTCCCTATTTTTGATCATTTAATTCAATACAGTAACATAACAATCTCTTATTATAGTTCACTTGGATACCGAATTGGGAGAGTTTTCGAGAGCTTCGTTTGAAATGTTATTGACTAATTGTTTGAAATCTGATTTAGAAAAGTATATTCTTCAAACTGAATTCTCATCCATCATCATCGCATCACTCTCTGGTCTTTTTGCACAGTTACCACATGTATTGCCTGGCATTGAACGACAATCACGTCGTGCACAGTTTGGTAATGGGTTACTGCAAGAATTTGATAATGATCTGAATGCCTTTACTTCATTTTATAAATTCTTACAATCATGTGTACGTCAATGTGTGAGTGACACTGTCAAAAAAGATATCTTGTCACAATTCACCACTTTTTTCTTGGTACTGATGAACGATTATTAAATTGTAGGGACAAGTTGTTTTGTCTTCAATCAACTCTTGTTCTGATTTCGATGGATCTACAATTACATCTCTCTTTTATTTACAAACGATGCTGGATTTGACAACGGAAGAATCCATGATTGTTGAATTATCAAAATTCATTCTGTCAAGTGAAGATGAATCAGATGATATCTCTACATTACGTACTCGTGATATACTTTTGTCTAAACTGAATTCTTTATCAGAAGATGTGGTGGTATCGGTCATTCAAATACTTTCCAATTTGTTGTCAAATCATTCTGATATTACTTTAACAATGTTGATAGAAAAATGTCCAAAGAATCCCAAGACTCCACAAGAAGTCAACATTCAAGGTATTTTCACCGGTTTTTTTGTAATTATATCATAGATCATATGTCACTTATTTCACAATACCTTCCATTGTTGCCCAAAGGAACTTCTAGCACTCAATCGAATCTAGATACGTATTTATCGGATGCTATTTCAACACTTTTAACTCGCCATAACCAACCCAAAAAGAGTGAAGTTAAAGATCAACAAAAAACAACTGCAGAAAAGTACGTATCCCCATATGAAAAAATATCATTATTGCGATCAGATCCAACGTTGATGAAACTGTTGAATAAGGTCCAATCATTTTATTCGCATTCCATGAAAATCAATATTGCATTAACTGGAATAATTACCTTATTAGCGACTCAACCTAACCCTATCCTATTCCAAGCATTATTCGATCCCATTGGAATTCCAATTAGCTCCGAATCCAATCCTATCCCTACCACACCCATCACACTCCTCTCCATCTTTACCAACCTTTTATCCGAATACGCAACCTATCAAAAACAAATCCCGAATTTTGAAATGAGAATGTTATTGCTAAAACAACATATGATTGATAATAGTCAACCTGAAGAATTCCCTACTGAAGACTTAAATCATGATTTGGAAATATTAAAGAATTGTGTTTGTTTAGAGGAATTTATTAAAGAAATTGTCGCTTGTATGATGATGCGTGGTGGATCTCCTTTGGAAGTTATTTCTTATGCTTGATTTCATTTAGCAGGTTTAATATACACCTCTTTGCTCTTACAACTCTGTATTTATTTTCAATGTTTTAATATACAAATAATTTTTAGAAAAGGTCATGAAAATGACATCAAATTTATTTAATTGAAAAAATAACAATGATATTTTGTGAATCAATGTATTATATTAGAACTTTCTAAATGCTGATTCTTGATACCCTCGTTCAATTGATGTTAATGTCTCTTGATCTTCTTTTGTAACCAACGTTAATTCCTTCAATCCCTTTGAAATACCATAAAGTGTCTAAAAAACCATCAAAATTTCAACTAAAAAAATTACTTGTGTAGTTGTTTTCAAACTTTCTGGATCATTCAATACATACCAATCATCACCATTCAAATTACCCAACTTATCCGCGTCCTTTAATTGTTGAACAGTTGCCCAGATTTCATTCAATCGACCTCGAAAGACGGATGGTTTTGATAAATCTTGTTCCATTGTTTTCAAGGCTGATAATAATCCTTCTTCTTCCGTTCGCAATGAATATCCGCGGTTGCGTAATAGTTGAACATTTTTCATCAACTAGTATTAGCTATATAATAGATTTGTTTTTACAGTCAAGATTTTTTGCACAATTTGTCGTTGTTTTCGTCGATAAGTTTCAATCTTTACCACGGTTTCAACTGTATGAATCTGTTGTAATTTTTCTAATCGAATATTGAATTCCAAAACATCCATTAGATTTTATTGGTAACTTACTTGTAATTTCTCTTTATGAGTCTTGTATTGTTCTTCTTGACTATCCAAACGAACTTTTAATCCTTCAAATCCTACAGCCAGAACTGGAACCATACTATTCTGTTATATACACTTAGAGTTACCAGCTTGGATCTGGATTATTTGTTTGAGCTTGTTCATAAAGTGCACGATCTTCATTTGGATTTGGTTGGTATAAATGAACTTCAGATGGATGAACCATATTGTAAAAATAATACTGATGGGTTTAGAATATGTTTGAATGCTTACTTTGAATTTGCAAGCAGGATGCGATGGATCCCAACAAGCAGCAGCATAACTTACAAGATCAGTTACTTGTGGTTGCTGTTGTACTTGTTGTTGGAATTGTTGCTGTTGCTGGTTATTACCAAATAAGGATTGAGTTGGTTGTTGTCCAAATAATGAAGTGGTAGGTTGTGTGTTATTTCCAAAGAGCGACTTATTTTGCTGCTGTTGTTGATTGTTACCAAACAAAGATTGATTTGGTTGTTGTTGCTGGTTGTTACCAAATAGAGATTGTGTTGGTTGTTGTTGATTTGTTCCAAATGCATTTGATTGTTGTTGATTATTTCCAAACAGAGATTGCGTTGGTTGCTGGGTTTGGTTACCAAATAATGGCTTTTGCCCAAAGGTATTAGCTGCAGGTTGACCAAAACCAGTTGTTGCTTGTTGTCCAAATCCACCTGTATTTGATTGTTGGCCAAAAGTATTAGTGGTATTCTGTTGACCAAACAAGTTAGATCCAGCAGGCTGCTGATTTCCAGTATTTGTATTTGTATTAGTTTGACCAAAAGAGAATCCAGTATTTGACGCAGCTGGATTTGCAGCTTGGTTTTGATTTTGAGCACCGAAGGAGAATCCTGTATTCTGAGCTGTATTAGCTGCAGGTTGGCCAAAGGCACTAGTTGCTGGTGCTGCAGGTTGTCCAAATCCTGTAGATGAAGCTCCAAATGAAAATGCCATGAAGATAAAAAGAAAGATTTCATCAGACAGACACTTCATTCAAAAAAATGAATTTCTAATAGGACAATGAATGCAATGATCTCTTCTGTATTGGAAAGGCCAATAGCAGTCGCGATCTGATTGGGGAGCTCAACACTATTGAAATCATAAAAAATTGTTCCCTAATAAAAGATGTTCATTACTCGAATACTGCGAAATACGTATAATACAAGTGAATTAGAAATCATCAAGGCATTCAAAGCGTCTTTTAATAAAGCTTGCATCCGTTCAGGTAACTTAACTTTGTACTAATAATAAATAGAGGATTTGAATATCACATATTCACGTTCAAGTGGTCCAGGAGGCCAGAATGTAAACAAAAGTATTTTAATCATACCACTTTAATGTTTAGTTAACTCAAAGGTGGATATTAAATTTCCAATTGCTAAAGTTCAATGGTTACCTGCTGTTATAAAGACTGAATTACGAAAGAAGGTAGATAATACAGTACTTAAGGTAGTTTCCAAACAAAGTGAATAGACGTGATGAGTATATGGTTAATTCAGACCAATTTAGAACTCAAAAACAAAACTTTGAAGATTGTTTAACAAAGTTATACCAAGATATAAACGAAGTGGCAGTTGTTCCTGGAGAAACTTCAGAAGCAACTAAAGAGCGAGTGAAAGCACTTAAAGCAGCAGAACAGAGTAGGAAATTAAAGATGAAAACAAAACGATCAGATGTGAAAGCAAGTCGGAGAAAGGATTATTGAACTCATAAACGTGCTTCATATTCGTCAAGTTGAATGTATCGTAGTTTATCCTTTAAATAAATTATTTGTACCAGAGGTATTTGAATCAAGGTTTTGAAAAAACTTTTTTGAAGATGAGTGAAAGGATACACTTTGGAAGTATTGAGTCATCAGAACGAGGAAAAGGGAAAGGAGCAACAATTTTGGAAAAATCAAATGAGCTTGGAGATTCAACTGGAATGACCTTGGATGATTTAGTTGATGAGACTCAAGTTCCAATGGATCATAAAGATGAATTGATGGAGCAATTTGAGAAAAAAGTAATCAAATATACTCATAATTCTTAGAAATTGTCTCAAACTGTCATTGTTCCTACAGATGATCAGAAAGTTAGAAATAGATTGAGGGAGATTTATGAACCAATGACATTGTTTGGAGAAGGAGTAATATTTTATTGTTTGATATTTAGCCTGCTGAAAGACGAGAGCGTTTAAAAAATATCATCACAGACAGATTATTAAGGGGTGAAGATGTTGATTTTGAAGAGTCAAGGTAAAAATGTCAAATTCCTTTAATATATCCCATTAGTGATGAAGAAGAAGAAGTTCAAACCACAGAATTTTTCACTTATGGAATCGACGAGTTGAGGACTGCAAGAAAGTTTATCTTGGACTATTCAATTGAAAAGTACTAGATCATTTATATTAATGTTGCAAGAGCTCAAGCACGATTGAAATTACACCAAGACGAACTGAAAGTACCTTTTGCAACTAGAAAGCGTTTACGTCACGATTGGTATTCAGGATTGAGGGTATGTCACAACTTATTTAATGTTAGAGTTTTGAAACTAAATCTTTGCAATTCGGGGATGAGCGACCAATTGGATATTGTCTGTTTTCCAAAAATTCAAAGCTTCTAGCAACCGCTTCTTGGAGTGGAGTGACGAAAATTTGGTCTATTCCCAATTCAGAATGCTTGTTATCTTTAAAAGGTATCACATTATTGTAACCTTATTCTAGGTCACCGAGATAGAGTTAGTGGATTGGATTGGCACCCACAGGCCACACTATCTCAATCTCCAAACGCTGTCAACCTGGTAACTGGTGCTACTGATGGTGGGGTACACCTTTGGTCATTAGCCCAGTAAATGTTTTTAGTGCTCAATCCTAGAGATACACCAATTGGCAAGTTAGATGGGCATGATATGAGAGTTGCCAGATTAGCATTTCACCCGTCTGGCAGATTTGTAGGAACTGCCAGGTATTTTTCTTTTTTCACTCATTTGCAAGTTTTGACACAAGTTGGAGATTTTGGGATGTCGAGACTGAGAGAGAACTACTACTTCAAGAAGGTCACTCAAGAGAGGTTTTTGCTATTGGATTCCAGAATGATGGAGCGTAATTCATTTTTTAGTAACATTTTCTAGTCTAGTAGCAACTGGGTATTAACATGTAACTATTAATGAATTAGCGGTATGGATTCAATTGGTAGAGTGTGGGATTTACGTACTGGTAGGTCCATTATGGTGTTAAAATCCCATATAAAACCTATATTGGCAATAGACTGGTCACCAAATGGATATCAGTTAGCAACGGTGATGAAATTACGCATTAATATCGTTAGGCAGGTGAAGACAATACAATCAGAATATGGGGTAGATGATGTATTTATGATTAATATTAGATATTCGTGCTGCTTCTTGTATATATACTATACCAGCTCACAAGAGCTCTGTTACCCAAGTTCGATATTGGCATGCAACTGATGCTTTTGAATCAAAAAAATACGAGAATTGGACAATTAACACAATTAACAATAACCCCGAAATGGAGGTTGACGAAAGACATGGAGATTTTGATCCAGAGTGTGTCAATCAGCCAGGAGATACTCTTCGAAGACATTTACACGATGGGAGTTACATTGTTTCTAGCTCCTACGATGGGACATGTAAACTGTGGACGGATGGTGATTACAAACCTATCAAGGTAAGCATATATACTCATAGTAGTCTTTGAGTGGTATTGAAGGCAGAGTGATGTGTGCAGATCTGAGTGGAGGTAACCATCGCTTTTTAACACATAGATGGTGAATATATTGCAACATCCCTATATGATCGATCATTCAAATTGTATGCGCGACAATAAATACCATTGGTTTAATAATTCCCTTTCTTAGCATTTTTTAGTTACAAAACAACAAAATGGGTTAATCGATGAGCTCATTTCGACTGTTGCTGTTGTACAGAACTCATCGATTAAAGAGCGGGTTCGAAGAGATTAGAAATTCTAAAGGTTTCAATTTTTCCGTTCATTTTAACCTTTTTTAATAATGACCAGACATGAGAAAACGTTGATGATCGCCTACAGGAATAACACTCTTAATGAGGAGCATACGAGATCTCTTAACAGTATCCCTAGAGTTATGATCATGTCCAGTATAGTTCATTTTAGTAACATTTGTATAGCAATTGCAGGAGCAAGTTTTGGAATTGGAATTGGATTTACATTAAGTAAATTCAAGAAATTTAAACTATGGAAAACAATTCCAACAGTGACGCTTTGTACGTTTGGTTCATCGTATCTTGGAAATCAGTTTGGGTATTCACTTGGATATTATCGATTGAATCAAGTCTACCAACATGACATTATACACCATTCAGAGCGGTAAGGGATCTATATGCAGTTTAATACTTTCACCAGTTATCAGCCTTCACAACAAACACATCTAGAGTTACCACTATGGCTCCTTGTAAATTCTGGTAACAACATCTTTACCTAAACATATACAGCATATATTAAGCAAAACCCACCACAAACTGATCCTACTCCAAAACAGAATCCAAAAAAACAAGATGTTTTGATGGTGATTATGGGATGACCAACTTCATTCTGATTCTAATATAATAAGTTTTGCGTATCCATAGCAATAGTTATTTGCAGCTGCAAAGGCAGCTACGATAATCAACTCGTTAAAGTTTTCCGCGATTAGACTTTCTTTCCATTTCATCATACCCATGATCATTACCATCGAAGATTTAACGTTTGTGCTGGTAAGATTTTCAATTAAATGAATGAACTCAGGCATATCATTCGCATAAAAACAGTAATTCATCAGTAATCCCTGCTGCCTCTATAATCAGGGAATTAATAAAATCAAAATTACATGAACAGTTAAGGAAATCCATAATCAATAGTCATTATCCAAGCCTAGAGATAGAGTCCAATAACGACCAGCAAAACACAATAATTGAATTGAAGAAGAAGTTAACTTTATCTACTCTGGAGCTCAACCTGTTGAAATCCAAAAACTCGGTTGATATTAAAAGAAATTCGAAGATAGATGATATTACCAAACAAGCAAGAAAGAAAACTCTAAAGCGTAACATGATAGCATTATAATATCACAGAAATCAATGCTTTTCAACCTCCTAATGACTTGACAGAGAGGTACACGTATTTAGAAATGATCCGGACTTTCAACACATACGACAATGTTCCATATGAACAGCTATCGCTAATCCATTCGATTTTATTAGATGATTCAAATGCAATACTTCAATTTAGCTTCAAATTCATTAATCGACATATTTTGAAACTCAAAAGTTTAAACACGTCTACAGAGTACAAAGTATGGATTAGAGACTTTGACTTGATGCTGAGCACCCACCAAAAGGTGCACGATCGAATATTAGGTATGTAATTGAATTTGAACGATTTTTAGAATTTTTGATCATTAAATTGAATGATTGTAATCAAGATTTACGAATGTCTATATTGTCACAACATCTGAACTATTTCATACATTTAATTCATATAATGAATCATGAACACTTTCTAATACATTTGCTGGAATTAAATAGTTTCAATCTATTGGATCCAATCGCAATGTTCAGTCACTTTATACGTGTGAATATCCAAAGGTATTGCTAATATAACACGGCTCATATAAATAGATATTTTGATATCGATGCAACAATAATGTCATTGCTGAAACTAATTGAAAAGTTTATGTTGGATTATTATGTTTTCATTAATCTATTGGAAATGTTAGAGCAAGTGATTCCTCTTTATAAATTTAGAAATGGTAATTGTTCATCTTATTCTTTAGTTTCTCCTGAAATAATTGGATTGGTAAAATCTTTGAATGAACAGTCCATAATTGGTGGTGCTTGTCGTTGGTATTTGATGAGTGTCCTCCAACAATTCTTGGTGGATATCTAGCAATTTCTATGGTCATTATTAGTATTAGCAAGTGGAATTATAAACTTGAATTATAAACTAGGTATAATTCATTATATTACGATCACGACTTTAACTTTGCCTCTAATTCGAGGATCTTTCGTTTTAATCTCTCATTTTCTAAAGTTTTGCTGTTAATCTTTTCTTCTGCAATTTTCAGTTTGTGTTCCAAGGCATCTACTAATTTTGAATCTGCCAAGCAGTCCATTCCATTCAAATCTACAAATGGTGCGAACCATTCCAGCTCAAATATCTGAGATACTGTTGGCCGAAGAGCTGGTTCTGGTGACATCATCCATAAAATTAGAGCAGCCTATGTTTAATCTAAGAAAAACTTCACCTCTTTGGGTCTACACGCAAGAAAGTCTTTTGGAAGAATCCCCTGCCTTAACAATCCTAACTTTTCCGCTCGTTCCATTCCTGTACCCATACAAACCAAAAGTTCAAATAATATGATTCCTAATGAGTATATATCAGTTTCGTAAGAATAAGTATGTGGTTGGCTCGAATCCAATTGCTCTGGCGAAGCATAAGTGACCGTACCAATCCCTAAACTTTGTTTCTGCCCTCTACTAAAAGACTCTGCTGGGGTCTCTAATAATGTGGCCAGTCCAAAGTCACCGATTTTCCATGTACCTTGACGGCCACCAAGGCTACTTTTGGAACCCATGTCTGATAAATTATACGCCTTCCAATAAATATTCTTTGGTTTCAAATCCCTACAATAAGAAAACAGAAATAAGAAACCGATGAATGTAGCCCTTTCTGTGGATGACTTGAACTCCTTTTAGTAAATCAATGAAACAATGAAGTATCTTTTCTTCAATTCTTCGAAATGGTTCGTGGGTCTGTAAATTCAATGTTTCTAACCAAGAATGCAAGGTGGATTCACATAATTCCATCTGAATAAACAGAAACAAATTCTTATGGCTTGTTAAAACACCATTAGGTGCAATAGAGTGTAAAGATGCGGTTGATATTGATTCTGAAACGTTATTCGTTGATTTACTCTCTTCAGACGACATAAACGATATGTCTTGTCGAAAACTGATTGAATTCCCATTCTTTGACGTAAATAATTCCATAGATTCAGACCTTTCCATTGAAGAGCTCGGTTCATCCCAAGATTCTTCGTAATCATCCGAGTCACTGTCTGTAGAGTCAATGGGGTCCATATATTGCATCCATGATGCATAGTAGCCAACAATATTGTTGTGTGATATTCCAGCCAGCAATTTAACTTCCCTTATTGTCTAAATTTAACAATAGCTTATTTGCTACCTTTATCAGTTCTAATCCTCCATTTGTAGGGGTTTGAATTAACTTTAATGCGTAACAACAACCATCCAGCTTGTTTTTCGTTTTAAGTACCTTAAATTAATGAAATATTATGTACCATCCCTACTGTAAATTCATAGTTGCATACCAAATGCACCTTTGCCCAGTGTGTCCATTATGTGAAATTCTTCATGAAATCTGTTTCCACCCGATTCAAAATACTCTGATAGGTCGTCGGATGTTGGTACCGGAAGATTAGATAATTGAATGTTTGTTCGACCCAATAATGGTGAGGGAACAATATAACCTTCATCTCCAGATTCAACAGATGAATTGTCCTGTAATAATGCTCTACTTCTCGAATTCATGTCCTATTTATTATGAATCCATCAAAGTATACATGAACAGTTTTCATAGCTTTAATAACAAGGTCCTTGAACGCCTTTTTGTAAGAAGAGCGAACCTGGGCAGTTAGTCTAATTGCTCTTTACTGTTGAAAATTCGTCCAGAAAGTATGTGTTGTCGATAATTCCCATTCGACAGAGTTGTTGACATAAGACAAAAAACAGTTTCTGATTCTGTTCTGTTGATTGGTCATACAGCATGCAGCTTCCTGTGAGAATATAAATAATAATACTAGTTTTCTAATAGAGCAACCAACAGTAATTTGCCTTGTTGTTTCTTACGTTGGTCTTCCTCATTCTTTCGCACGATTGCCTTTGGTATGCTTCCATTTGACTTTAAATCATTTATTCCGTGGAAATCATTTGAATCTCTTAGAATAATTTCACGTCGGTGGTAAATAAATTGTTCCAATGGATCCGTCATATTTTTCTACAAGGTAAGAATCTATTGACACGTTAAACCTCTTCTGACTCATTTGTTCAACATCACCTTTCCATCAGAGCATTCTAAACAAAAAGTATGATATATTCAAGAAGCATTTGGTAAACTCGTATGTAAGTTACAAGTAATTATGGTGCTTTTTAAAGCGTCATTAACATAAAGGTTTATTGTAGATCAATGCAATTCTTGGCTACGTATATATAGAACAATTCGATTGAAGTTGTAAAATAAGCTATTGAAATCGCGTGTAAAAAGAACAACAAAACCTTTTTAATCCAAAATGTACCTATATCTTATGCTCTTGCTAGAATTCAGCAGCTTAACAATTTGTATGCCGACTAACCCGAAAACAACTGTTATTTCAAAAGCTTCTAATTCGGTGGTAGACAAGAAAGGGTTGATTCTGCCATTTAACACACCCGTTCAAGCTATTTTGAAACTATTAGATGTATGGTGGGTCTTCAACTATGAGCCCATTAAACCAGTCGGGATTCCTAATCTAATCCCATTCTGTCCAATGGTTAATGGTTCTGGTGTCATCCAACAGCTAAATACAATGAATGAATTAGCTACTCTTGGTTTGAAAGGAGTAGATGATGTGTTACTAGGATTTTATAGACCAGATGATCGACAATACGCCAACTTGACAGTAGAAAAAGCGATTGAACTATGGCCCGCATTGGTTGAGACTGGACGAAGAATAGGCTCACCGATAACATTTGAAAATCCATTGCTACCTAACAGTTGGTTGCGAAGATTTATGAATGAGACAAAGCAGAAGAAACTTCGCGTTAACTTTGTGAATATTGGTTGGAGTGGAAATTCGTCAATAGAGTTCTTGCAATTCATCAATCAAACTTACTATGAATTTAAAAAGCCTGTTTGGATAACTGAAATTACATATACGAACGGAATTGGTTCCAATCATACACTTGATCAAGTCATTGCATTTATGCATGATGTGATTCCACCCTTGTACACATTGAGATTCATTGAAAGATTCAGTTGGAGTAATCCGCAAGACTTCAACAGTACTTTCAATTTTTTTAATGAACATGGCAATCTAACCATGTTGGGTGAGACGTATGCTAGTTTTTATGACACAGTTCATCGAATAAAGGGATAATATTATCAATATCTAGTTAAAACCCATATATATTATTAAAAATAAGTAAATTAAGAGAGATTATTAGTCCAATGAGAGAAATCAAAACCGTCATCTCCTACTGAAAGTGGGGGATCTTCTTCACTCATTAGTGTAGAAGACTGGGAATTGCTATGATAATTACTGCTCACGTTGGATTTCTCATCATATAATGGCTGATGAACTTCATTAGTGATCACGGCTGACCTTTACCATAAGTTTATCAATGCAACTTACCATGAATTTATTCCAGGAATGAAACCGACTTGACAGAAGGAGGCACAAAAGAGTGAAGGATTTGTACCCAGGTAGAACAAGATATAAGTGGCATGAGATTCCGGTTTTCTATCACCATACTGATCAGTTTGATTAATAGGAGATGACTTGATAATAACATGAGGGTACTGTAGGCATTGTATAAACCAATCTTGTGAATAGTCCGCTTTAGTGAGAAACAATCCAGTAGTGTATTCTCCGTTTACGAACTTGGAGATACAACTCTGCAGTGCATCTATAATCGATACAGTTTGAGAGGATTTCTTCGACGATGGAAGAGTGGTTAGATCACCCCACACTGCCCCAAACCAAGGCTTCATGATGTGTGTTTGGAAGTCCTGGGGTCTATGCAGAACAAGGTCAAACTTGTTGCTGATTACTGTCTTGGCTAGTTCAAAAATCAAGCACAGATCCATATTGGAAGAATTTGTGAAGATTTTTGGTGTTTTCGTTCCTAATTTAAAACATACCTTTTTCCAGATCAGTGGTCACAAACCTATGAATTTGCAAGTCATAGTTGATTAGTTTAAACTAATTTGGTCAATCTTCAAATGGTTGCTCAGTATATCACCAAAAATTTGGTTTAGTGCGAGGTGAAATAAAAGATGCACTGCGTGCCTGAACATTCTTAATGCTCAATACTTTATCACTTTATTTTCTCTTTATGATATGAATCGAAGTAATTTGCATTTACTATTCAGAGATAGAAAATTTGAATGAGAACATGGGTTATTCTTATACTATTCTATAATTTAAAATGATATAAAGCGACAGCAACTTAATTCTCATCTGGTCTCTTTGTGTGTTTTTTTGTAAGTCTGTAAAACCATTGTGGAATTTTTTAATTAAATATAATGAAATGCAAAATAGTAGCCAAAGTACTATACGATTATGATGCTCAAACAGACGAAGAGCTTTCTATTAAAGAGGGTCAAATTGTTATTATCACAGATGACACTGATAGAGATTGGTGGATGGCTTATGAGAAACCAAGGGATACTTTTGAAGAAGGACGTACTGGTTTAGTTCCTCTTACTTATGTGGAAGAGGTTTGATCTCAGCTCATTAATTGCCCTAGGCTACCCCTTTATCAACTGCTAATGCCTTATATGACTATGATCCGCAGACAGACGAAGAAATTGCAATGCGTGAAGGGGACTTGGTTAGAGTTTATGAACAGTTAGATGAAGATTGGTGGTATGTAAAAATCGACCATGATGTTGGATTAGTGCCAGCATCTTATGTTGAGGTATATCCATGTGTTATAATTTTAGCAATCCCAAACCACTGTAGAATCACATACTGTAGCCCCAAATACAGTGGGAGCTCCAGCAGTAGACGCTGAAGATCAAAAGAATAAACTATTGGATGCACTTGGAGGATTTGGCTTTGACAAGAGAAAGTCAGAGGTAAAAGCCCCAACTGGTGTTATATATGGACCCGACGATATCACATACTTTAATATGCTTGAAATCGACAAGAAGAAGAAGAAGAACAGTGTGAAAGGCTTAATTGGTGTCAGTGGACCTGACAAAAAGATTTACTTTTTACACGAAACTGTATGGAAGATATTTACTGACTTCTAGACCAAGGAAATCATATCGGCTACGCCTCTAAGTACTCTAAAGAAGAAGAAAGAAAAGAAGACCATCTTAAAGTTGGAGTACGATAGCGAAATAAAGGAGTACGAAGGAGACAAAGCAGACGTTATTGCCCTAAGTGCTCAAATTGATACAGCCATCAGTTTTAAACCCCCTCCTACCAATATCCAGTCCCCAATACAGCCAACTCCTATTCAATCTCATACCCCTACCCCTATGCCAATTAAACCACCACAGAATAACCAAGAGAATTCGCCTGCAATAGCGCTATATGATTATGCGCCTGTAGAATCGGAGGAGTTGGAAATTAGAGAGAATGACGAACTAATTGTCTTGGATACATCCGATCCAGATTGGTGGTTGGTCAAACATGCTCGCAAGCAAGGCGAAGGATTGGTTCCATCTACATACGTGGAGGTTTATTGATCAAAATATTTATCTTTTAGCTCAAGTCATCTGGTACCGCAAATAATAATGCTGCTCAAGAAGCCCATCAACGTGAGCTTGACCGGGAAGCTGAGGAGAGACAGCGAATAGAAGAGGAGCAGAGAAGAGAAATGAAGAGGAGAGAAAGCGAAGCACGAGAGAGACAAATGGCGTTGGCTCGGCAAAAACAAGAAGAAGAGACTAGACAACGAGAAAAAGAGAGACAGCAACAAATGCCAAAAATACCAGAGCGCCCAAAGGTTATCTACCAAATTTGTATTTATTTTTAGATGGAAACACCTGGAATTCCAAGCCGTGGCTCCCCTGTTCAACCAACTATACCTACAATTCCATCACGTCCACAAGTAGCCCAAACTGGTCCTGCGATTCCAGGAAGACCTTCCGTGCATGATAGACCAACTCCAATTTCTGCGCCTAAACCTTCCATACCAGAAAAGCCTGTTATTCCTGATCGCCCAGTAGCCCCAACATCTCGACCTCAAACTGAAACGCAGCCTGAAAAGAAGCAAAATCGTATTCCTTTTATATGTTAATTATAGTTCCGAATCCAAAGAATGTTAGAGATTGGAGCGATAAAAGTGGTAAATTCAAGGTTCAGGCAGAATTTGTTGGAATTACTGAAAACAAAGTTCAACTGCATAAAACCAATGGAGTTACCATTGGTGTTCCTTTTGACAAGTTAGATGATAATGCATTAGACTATTTGAAAACATTGCCTGAGAATAGAGGAATTGATTTTGGTACCAAATTGAATGTTCCTGCACCACCTCCTATGAATGCCAGAAGAACATCTAGTGCTAACCAGCTTGCCGGTTCGAACTCTGACGCTTTTACATACAACGGCTTTGATTGGAAAGAGTGGCTCATTAAAGCAGGTATAGCAACTTTTGATGCCGAAACATATGGCCGAAAGTTTGCTGAGCAGAAACTTGATTCTAGTATCTTGACCGATATTGATCGAGATGCTCTTCGGGCAATGCAGATTACTGAAGGGGATATTATTAGAATACGTAAAGCGGCCAATTTGCCACAGATTTCAAATTCTGCCAGAGCTAAAACGGCACAGAATGAGGCACTTGCTCAAGCCAAGAACCTCGAAATGTTAAGCTTACGATCAAAGAATACCAAACAATTGCAAGATGATGAAGCGCTCGCCAGGCAACTACAAAATGAAGAAAATATGCGTGCTTCGGGAAACAGAAATCCTTCTCATGTAAATCCTAGCGCTTTGTTTGAAGCCGGTAATCTTTTGAATGCTGCATCTAAAACTTCACCTCCCCTTTCTAAAAGGACAAATGGCAACAATGGATCATTTTCTATGCCCCCTTCTACACAACAGGTGGGAACGTCTTCAGGCTTGGGATTGAAAGCTCCATCATCTTCGGCACTAAATAATGATCCATGGGGATCATTTTCTGGTTCGGCTACTACTCCTAATAATGATGCAATTATGAAGACTAAATTGCAACAGGAAGAAACTCAAAAGGCATTAGAAACTGCACGTCTCGCTATTCAAAAGGCCAACGAGCAGGCAAAGCAAGCTGCCATGTTGCAAGAACAAAATCAAGCGGCGAAATTGCAGCAGCAATCTGAAATGGCATACCAGAAAGCACAGGAAACTGCGAAACAGGCACTTTTGATACAACAGCAAGCATCACAGAAACTTTTGGACGCACAGCGAGCAGCTACGCAACCTCAAGTTACACAATTGCAGCCATCTGTTCAATTTCAGCCAAATGCTGCGTTTCAGCAAATGCCTGCGATGGTTCCTAAGCCTTTACCTCCAGCTTTAATTCCCACTCCAACCGGTCAATTGAACAGCAATTTCATTCCAACCAGAAACTCCACTAGTGTCCCAATGGCAATGCAACCGAATAATATGATGCAAAATAGTAATATGATGCAAAATAATATGATGCAATCGAATATGATGCAGGGTAACAATATGATGCAGCCTGTAATCCAATCAAATGTCACATCGAGTGGAGTAGCAAAACCAAATTGGACACAAGCAAGTAAGAAACAATTACTAACATGAAAGCTCCTTCACAACCATTTGGTAATAATGCTCAGAGAGATCCATATGCAGCATTCAAAGAGTCAACTCCAAATGCACCTTCAATATTTAGTTCTACTCCAGGTAAATCTTGTTGCCTATTTATATGTAGGAAGTTTACAGGCTCAGCTTACTGGCGCTAGTGGTGGTTCAGGAAATATGCAGCAACCAAACTTTAATCAATCAAATGTTAATATGATGTCGAATAATGGCTTTATGAGCAATCAGAACACAGGAATGAGCATGAGTCAGCAGAATACTGGAATGAATATGAATCAGCAACGACCCAATTTTACTAACCAACCAAATAACGTTGGTATGAATATGATGCAAAACAACCCACGCCCAATGCAAAATAACATGATGGGAATGGGTAACAATACTTCTATGCCAAACCAAAACATGATGGGAATGGGCTTAAATCAAAATACAATGGGAATGAATCAGAGTATGGGTATGAATCAAGGTAATAATATGGGTATGAATCAGAACAATATGATGGGAATGAATCAGAATAATATGATGGGAATGAATCAGAACAATATGATGGGGATGAATCAGAACAATATGATGGGGATGAACCAGAATGCGATGGGAATGAATCAGAATGCTATGGGAATGAACCAAAATAATATGATGCAACCAGGAATGGTCAGACCACCACTTGGACAGCAAAATTTCCAGCAATCAGGATTTCCAAATCAGTTCCAAAATAACCAAGGATATCGTCAATAAACACTTGTATTTTTCTTAGAGACCTCATATTTCAATATACTCATATCAACCACTATTTCACCCGTTATGAATAAGTTTGACTTAAAGCATTTATTAACTATTACTGTGTAAATATTCAATAACAGATGGTTTCATTGAAAACTTTTGCTGCAACAAGATTAGTACTTTTTGTGCATCCAGCAAAGTTTCAAGCTGCTTTCTTCTCAATATTTCGACAAATCTAACTTTTACGTTTAACCCTTTCATTTCATCTTCCAACTCCTGTGACAATGATTCAATATATCCAGAGATCACATCTGATAAGATTGCAAAGAGTCTTAACTGTACAATATCAATATCTTTCAAGTTTTCCATCAAGGTTTTAAGGGATTCAATTGAGTCAATATTAGAAAAAATTGATTGATCATTTGGTAATTCTTGTTCATCGGTGAGAACACAGAGAATTAAAGTAATGAACGAAATATTGGAGACCATACCTTTTAATGAGTTTAGGGAGAAATCTTTGTGACATTTATAAAAACCAGGTGAATGGACTTCAATTATTCTGGATAAATTCAAGTCTTTGATCAATTTTTGTTTCAACAAGATTTTTTCTGACTGATTCTCCATTGTATATTCAATAAATGGTAGTGGGATAGCAATACTATTGTTTGAATTTTCTTCTAGAGTAAAGCCATGAAGGAAAAGTAATTCCGAATTTGGTTTATCCCCATAGCTTATAAATATCTCTTCATTTGACTTTAGATGTACGTTGTTATGTAAATGTAATTCCATACCACTATCTTTCAATGTCCAAGATGCATTAGGAGTTTGAGAGTGATTACAGAAATCTATGCTAAAAGTAAATGGAAAATGATGACAAACATTGGTACTATATGTAAATCATCCTTGTAGTTTGGATTCAATTGGTTAAAAGACATGGCTCTACTCCATAATATATAATCTGCCCAAATAAAATCTTCTAGGCAAATATCAGATGAAATAATCTCAAAGATTGGTTTCAAATGGTCAAATTCGGCAATGAGTTTTGACTTCTTTGCATTGACCGACATATCCAATCCTGTCCCCTCCAACAACTGATATTCTATTGACTCTTCATTCCATCCAATAGGCGATCCCACAACTTTAGGTAGTTTTTCATTGTATTCAAGAAACGCTATGTATACTTAACATTTCAAAATGTACCTTTTGGAGTGTCTTTTTTTAAAAGTAACAAAAATGAGATGATATACAGTCGTTCATGAACTTCTGGTAAAGATCTCTCTAATTCTAGAAGGGAATCTTGTAGTCTTTTGTTTTTACATTGTTTAACTGTTGACTTGCAGATCATTAAGTCACGATTTACAAATGCTATTCTCCCAGCAGTTTGAGATGCTGTAAACAATCCGAATCCATCATAAGAAGGCTGTAAAGATGCATTCAATTCAAAGTTGCTCCCAAATCCTTCAAAAATTGACATTGAAAAAAGAAATTCAGGGTTTGAAAGTTGGATACGGAACCAATTCAAAAGCACGTAAATACATAAAACTAAAAGGAAATTTATTTACTAGAAAGTTATTCGTGAATTATAAAGTTAAATGGTGTTGCATGTTCATCATGTTCACCAAGGTTGCCAAGTTCCCATTGCTGTTCAACAGTTGCCAGTAAACTGTAATGATCGTAATAAGTGCTATCAGTCGAGTTTGGCTTGCAATTGCTCCCAATAAGTAATGTATAAATATGATTTCGCTTAAAATCTATCATACCAAAATAAGCTTTGTTCTCGTCAAAAGTCACCACAAACATAGTTTTACTAAATAGCTGGTTGGATAGAAGTGGTTCCAAAAATCCTTCCAAATAATTAGATAAGTACTGTACCGATGTATCATGTCCATCATTATTCATATTTGGAGTGTAAAACACATAATCGGCAACATTACTGTTTATAATATCGTCTTGAAGTTGAATTGCGTTGACAATTTTCGAACATAGTGCTGGATCTTTTCGGATATGTGGAAAAGATATGAATGGATTATGCTTCCTTACGTAGGGTCTTAAATCACCTTCAAAACAACCAGCATCCGAAGGATAATCTTCTTGATAAGAAATCCATGATTTTTCAGCTTTGATTAAGAGATCCACTATATTTGGACGGATAATGTCGACGTGGTCATCTCGTCTATTTCCTTCGAAAGAACCAGATATCATTGCAAAGTAATTTCCTTGAGATGGATGAGTTACAGCATGATAATCAGACAACAATCTGCCCTATAAGGTGGGTTAAAACAACTAACAAACATACTCGTTGCCGTAACCTTACACCTAAGTAAGGGTCATTCATAACGTCTTCATAATCAGTATTTTCGAAGGTAATTATAAAAATTCTATCAAAAGCATTACGAGAGTGGTGTATAGGTGGAAGCATTTCAGTCCCCAAATAATCTTCAAAAGACAAACTCATCATTTCGTTAGCATCAAAGGGATTTGAAAAACTTGGTTTAGGGATACTTTTCACATAAGCGATTTGAAGTATCAAGGTAAAGAATCTACAAAACATTCAAACAAGGATTGAATTGAATTTTTGATTTTTTTTTGTTTTCAATTTAATCAAACACCAAAATGATCATTCCCGTACGTTGCTTCAGGTTGGTTGAAATTCTTATTAATTGTAAGGTTTGGATTTAATTGGAAATTGACTAGGACAGTTGTGGAAAAGTTATCGGTAATAAATGGGACAGTTACTTGGACTTGGTTCAAAATGATTACACTGCAAAACAAGCTTTAGATGTAATTGTTGTAAATGTAAATAGCTAGGTGTTAGGACTACAACGATACTGCTGTCGTCGAATGGTCTTGACACATGTGGATTTGATCGAAAAATTATTACAGTAACACTTAATTCAATGATTTATGTTTAGTTATGGACCTCAAGAATCACGCTAGGGAAGAAGCTCTCCAATATCTTTATACTTTTATTTTCTTAACTAAAGATGCGTAACTAATATAAGCTTATGGTTTTCTTATTTCTCTTATGGAATTTATTAACTCAAACCCATCCCAGTGATCTTTCTAACGCTTTTTTCCATCCGTGATGCATGGTTTCCCTTAGATTTGCATCAGATTTGGGACTAAATCTCTGAATTGTTGCTGCAGTTTTAAATACAGATAAGTCGGACCAAACACCAACTGCTCTGCCTGCAACTAACGCGGCTCCTAAAGCAGTGGTCTCTAACATGGAAGGTCGTTCAATATCTACTCCAGCGATATCTGCTTGTATTTGCATGAGTTGATCAGATAAAACCTAATGTTCACTTATAAAAATTTACCATTCCCCCATCCACACGCAACAAGTGAATTGGATGGTTAGAATCCTTCGCCATTGAGTCCATTATATCCTTTGTTTGATAGGATACTGCTTCCAGGGTAGCACGGCATATATGCTCTTTTGTAGTATACTGAGTCATACCAACTATTGTTCCTCTTGCATCTGACCTCCAATGAGGAGCGAATAAGCCTGATATGAGACATTAATTTGCCATACCTGAAAAAGCAGGTACAAAATAAACTCCGCCAGTATTTTCCACTTTAGATGCAAGTTCGCCAACTTCACTTGCAGTCTTGATAATACCAAGGTTATCACGAAGCCACTTCACAGAAGCACCTGCAATTGCAATCGATCCTTCTAAAGCATAGACGCATTTCGCTTCAGGTCCTAATTGATATCCCACAGTAGTTAATAAGCCATGACTTGAAATTACTGGTGTTTCACCAGTGTTCTTCAACATAAAGCAACCAGTTCCATACGTATTTTTCATTTGGCCTTTCTTAAAGCAAAGCTGACCAACAAGGGCAGACTGCTGATCTCCCAGAATTCCAGATAATGGCACGCCTTTTAACGATCCTTCAACCATATGACCATATACTTCCGATGAAGAGCGAATTGCCGGTAGGCATGACTTGTTAACTCCAAAAAATTCGCAGATTTCATCGTCCCAAGTTAAGGAATGAAGATTCATCAACATTGTTCTGGATGCATTTGTCACATCAGTGATATGCACACCTCCTTTAGTAGCACCAGTCAATTTATACAACATCCCTATCCAAAATTAACTCATTGATAAATTCAAACATGTATCAATGGTTCCAAACATAAGGTTTCCATCATCATTAGCCTTTTTGACTTCTTCAACGTTCTCCAATAGCCATTTTAATTTTACAGCTGAAAAATAAGTAGATAATGGAAGTCCACAGACAGGCAAAAAATGCTTGGCATCTTTGGAAGGTGTTTTCAAGATGAGTTTATCTACCAAGTCTTTTGTTCGAGTATCCAACCAAACTAGAGCTTTATGCAAAGGTTTTCCGGTCGATCTATCCCATACACATGTGGTTTCTCTTTGGTTTGTGATGCCTATAGCCTTAATTTCAACTGGATCAAGATTCAACTTCAACATCTTTTTGTGCACTTCCTCAATACATTTAACAGTGTAAGAATAAATCTCTTCTGGATCATGTTCAGCCCATCCAGCTTTTGGATAATATTGAGGAAATTCTAGATGTTTAAACTCCCAATATACCTGTTTGATGTGATTCGACAACATTTCCAGCAGAATCAAAAACTATAAATCTAGTGGAAGAAGTTCCTTGATCGATAGACCCAACAAAAGGTGCTTTGAATGTTGACATTGCTCGATGTATTGATTGGCGAAGTTTTATTAGAAAACCCATGACAACTTACTTCACGTGGAATTAGAAATCTTATACGAGTAACAACAGATCATAAAGAATATTTTATTGTTTGTATGCCGCGTATGCTAACTCATTTAGTTCTTTAATCGAAGCTTCATCCATTTCTTGAACCATCTTGTAAAAATAACCAGATGAATTTTGAAGTAATTCCCAAGGTTTTCCATATTCTTTGACGCTACCTTGATCAAGTACTAATATATAATCATAATCTATCACGGTCAATAGTCTATGCGCGATGGTCAAAATTGTCGATTCACCAAAACTTCCTGATCTTTCACGAATCATGGTCTGTATTAAGGTATCTGTGTTCAAATCTACCGAAGAGGTTGCTTCGTCCATTACAATAAGCTTTGAATTCCGCAGAATAGCCCTTGCTAAACAGATTAATTGTCGTTCGCCGACGGACCAGTTGGCTAAGAGTTAATAATGCAAAATGTTACCTCCATTTTCAACTACAATAGCGTCTAATTTCTTTGCATCAGATTCAATTGCCTGTTTTAATTTAACCAGCTCAAGCACATTCCATAATTCTTCATCTGTATACTTACCAAAAGGATCCAAATTGAATCGAATTGTACCTTTGAAACAGAATGGCTCTTGTGGGATAATAGAAATTCTTGATCGCAAATCGTCTAGTCCAATATCGGAAGTGTTGACACTATCTATTTTAATACTGCCTGTTGGACTTGGCTCCACAATTCGGAATAGTGCTTGAATTAAAGATGATTTCCCAGCACCAGTTCGTCCGACTATCCCAACTCTACTTCCCGGTTGAAAAGTGATGTTGAAATCCACTAGCGTTGGTGGATTTGGCTTCTCTTTATTTGAATTTGGATATGTTAAATTCATGTGCTCAAAAACAACTTCCCCTTTGACAGGCCAGTTTGGAGCAACAGAGACAACCGTCACAGTTGGAGCTTCGGATGGTAACTTCATGTACTCAAAAATTCGTTCAGTTGAAATCATCAAATTCTCCGTCTCTGCACCCTGCCGAACACACCATTGAAGCATATCACATAGAGACATTAAATACGTCAGAAGCAATCCCATTAACCCTGGATTTACATTAAGAAATGATTGGAATGTCACACATCCAAATGTTACTGCAGCCAAAAATGCAGTCACCATAAGATCCAATCTGAGACCAAGCCATCTTACACAACTGAGGTAACATAATAGCATTCGCGAGTGTTCATTTTGATTGCTGTAAAACTGACCGGCAAAATTCTTTTCCATGGTAAAAGATCGAATAATCGTCAGTCCTTCCAAAGTGGATGGAACATGTGCATATACAGGAGATCGACATTTAGATTCGTATCGCTTGACCTGGCGGCAAGTTAGAAGGTAGTATTGCTGAAGTTTATAAAAGGCAAACGCTAGAAAGGGTACTAAAAATATAGTATACGGAACAACAACCATTGTAACTATCACCGTTGTGATAAAGAACAAACCACAAGCAATTGTATCAAAAAACGCAGCAGGCAGCATTTCATCTACTAGTGCCATATCTCTGGAAAATCTATTCATGATTCGGCCCTGAGGGTTGGACTGGAAGAACAACATAGGACTCCGAAAGACAGCAGATAGCATTTTTTCAAATAATGCTTGACTGGCAGATACGCACATTAAAAAATAAACAGTGACTCTAAAAGTGCCAAAAAGCATAACGAATGCTAGCAGTACTAACACTACTGTCTTGTATAATGGATTTCCTTGTTCCGTTGGACTTTGAGTAGACCAATGCGAAAGCCACCAGTCTGTGCTGAGCAAAGAAAGCTGGCCAATAATCATCAAGAAACCGAAACCTACGACCCCTAACACCGTCGATCCACTTTTCATATATTCAAAATAGACATCGAATGCAACACTTCCGTTAGAGCTCTCCTCTTCCATCATATCTGTCGTGAGTTCCTCCTTTAATAAATCATAGTCCATTGATATTTCATTTGTAACAGGTGGCACAACGAGTTCGGTGATTGAGTTATCAATAACTGTCATTAATGATGCACTACTTTGTGTCTGGGCAATTAATTTACCATTTTCAAGAGTCATGACAAAAGCTGATTTGCCAATTAATTGTACTTGCTGGGTAATCAATAAGACGCATTTGTTTTTGAGAATTCCAGTGATGCAATTATTATACAGCTGCTTCCCCACAGTTACGTCAACTGCTGCTAACGGATCGTCCAATAAGTACAAATCAGCATTGTAGTACACTGCTCTCGCTAACGCTAATCTGGCTCGCTGGCCACCACTAAGCGTGACTCCTCTTTCTCCAATATACGTATTCACCCCATTCGGAAACAGAGATATGTCTCTTTCCATTGCGCAAGCTTTGATGACTTGATCAAACCAAATTGGATCGTAATCAGACCCAAATAAGATATTCTGTTTGATTGTACCAGACTGAATCCACGGTGTTTGTGATGCATACGCGATTTTGCAGTCTGCAACAGCAATCCTGCCAGAGTCACATTTCATCTCCCCCAGAATGGCCTGAATCAACGACGATTTTCCTGAAGCAACAGGTCCACTAATTGCAGTTAATGTACCACTTCGTAACGTTAACGATATATTGTGTAAAATTGGGTGGTCGAGGTTAGGAATATCTGAACTGAAGGATTCTTCCCATGAAAAGGTTGCATTTTGAATGGAAACAACAATTTCTTTGTCATTTAATTCAGATAAAAATGCGTCTTGCGCGACCCGATCATCTTGCAGGTGATCTATTTCCGACAAAGACAAAAACTGTTCGATTCGTCTTAATGACACAAGAGATTCAGCCACATATTGAACACCTTTTGGAAAATTACATACCAAAGTAATCCTTGTGTGGTTCATGTACGTGATTACAGTGAATACGTTCGATGGAGACAATACACCACCTGATAAATTAAAAGTGAGGAATGTGATTATAGCAAGTAATGCTAAGATAAATATACTCTGATAATACCTGGTGAAGTGTGTGTAAACGAAACATTCACTGACAATAAAAGTGACCCTCTTTTTAATAATTCAATTTCTTGGTTTCTCAGTAAATTGACTGTTTTAATAAATGCGTCTTCCCAGGCATACAACTATGTCCAAGTTAATACCAAAGTAGTACCTTCACAACTAAGACACCAGATAGCATGTTTGATATGTTTTTTAGCCAATTATCTCTTAGTCCCATTGACAACCCACGTAAATTGCCAAATAGTTGAGAAAGTTTTGCTTGTAATGGAAATAGAAGTGCTAGTGTTATAAAAGGAGCCAAAGAAGACCATCCTATTTCCAAATATATGAAAAACCACACAACAATTAATTCAATTGGCGAAACCCATATAAAGTTAAGCCAAGACGATGCATCTTCAAATTTCTGTACATCACTAGAGATAAGATTCACAATCAATCCTGATGATGTTGTATGTGATGTAGACAAAGATAAGCATTTCTTGTAAATTGTAGAGGTCAATGCTATCCTAACCTGCATACCAATTCTGATCGCATTGAAGAACATCCAATGTCTTAGAAAACCATGGAAAGCAACAACCAATACCAAACCAGTTGCATAATAATAGCCAGCATTCATTAAAATTGGATTTTGGAACCATTTAAGCAGCTGCCCTAATAAATATCCTTCCCCAATCTTGAAAGCAATCTCAATGAAAAATCCAAATCCAACGACTGAGAAGGATTTGCCAAATGTGTCCCACTAATATTATTAGTAACTTGAGCATACAAGTGATTTTGCTAAGTTTCCGTTATTCCTTTTCAAATTATCTGACAATCTGATCGACAGTTCTTCTGCTTCTTCTGTCTCTTCCACTGGACTGAAATCCGATGGTTTTAATTCAGTTCTATTTCCTCTTCGAATAAGCTCATTAACATATCCGAAAGTGATATTGGACCAGAATAACTTCAAGGACTTAAAAGGCATTCGAACAGTTATGAATTAAATGAAATTGATCAAGTTCAACCACTTGACTTCTAGTTGTTTTTTCCGAATTTTTCCCTTGATGTTCATCTCAAACAAGCTTAAAAAAGGTAAGAATTTCATTTACTTTATTCTACTAGATATATCTACTTTGAAGAAACAATTGTTCTTAGTAGTTTTTCAGTCGTGATATCATTCTATACATTAGTGTCTATCAATAACTACTTGTAAAATATCGGATTTAAGGGAGGCAATTTTTTGAAGCTATAGATATGAGTTATAATTAGCTGTTACTTGTTCTTCAATGCTAACCTCTATTTGGGCCAGTTTTTCCTCATATGGACTCAAAGTCTTTTTCGTTATACTAAAGGTTAAAGCAAGGTCAATAAATACTCTTGCTGTTCATCTGCTTGGCGTTTAAAATTGCCAGTTTCCCTTTTCCAAATTTCCAACTCTTTGTTCATTGCATCCACGTCCTCTTGGAGGTAATCCATTGTTTTTCCCAGAGGGTTGGTTGACTGACATAGCTGTTGAATAGATTCTCTTAGAAATGATATTTCTTTTGATCCAACTTGAGTTACGGATAGAGTGGCATTAGATTTGGCTTCTGATCCATCCTTTCCTTCTAACTCTTGCTTTGTTTGCAATATTTTCTGTACTAGACCGCCTGACTGTTAGTGCATTTATAATTACCATGCTGATCATTCGATTGATCAGTTAACCCTGATTCTGGTTTCTACTATTAAAAGAGTAATTATACCCTAACAGGTTCCCTTTGAACAGCCTGAATGATAAATTCATCATCATCTTCATCTTTTTTGAGTCCGTCAGTATGTATTGGAACAAGACTATTTCTTAATAATGGTGATTTAATACTTTCGTGTTTCTTCCTCAACCACATCAGCTGGTTTAAGCTTTGGAGGGGGTGGACGAGCACTCATTGGCCTTTCTCTTCTTTTCATCTGGATTGGTTGAAATCTTCCCGAGTCATTCTCTGCATCCATGCCATTTTCATCTACTATTAAGGGTACCTTACGTACCAAGTTGTGGATCAACCTCCTTTTCCGTATCACTGCTCAGTGGCTCTCGAAAGCTGTTGGTGGGAGGCTTGGCTGTTGGATTTTTAACTTCATTGTTTTCAGCCAGTTTTTTAGTTTGGAGAACTGGAGATGGAGCGGTCTCTTCCACACGCTTTTGACTTTCGGCTCTATTAACAATGAGTATCGATAAATAAATACGGTTTCTCTATTGGGGCAGATGCGGGAGATGATTTTTGTCCTGGATTGGGAGATGGTGATGCAACTGGTTTTCCAACAGCATTGGATGTCTTTACATTTTCTTCATCTAGCTTCAAAGCAGGTTCGTTTGACTGTGAAGAAGTTGATGGAGCAGTAGTGGGAATCACCTTTGGTGGTGGTTTTATTGATTCTGGTTGTACAATTGCTTCTTGTCCAATGGAAAGCTTTTTACCAGCATTGACAGCAATCACAGCCTTTTTCGTGTCAACCTATTTAAAATGAGTGGATAACTAACTTCTCACTTTCTTTAAAACTACTTTTCCAATTAATTGTAAAAACACATTCGTCTCTTCTGGTTCGAGTCCAGCGACGATTTTTAAGGGATTTACTTTAAGTTCCACTCCCGTAGCAAATTCTAATTGCTATTTTAATAAAAATAGATTACTCATGCAATCAATCATTTTCGTTAAAAACATTACTTTCGAATCTTTATCCTAAGAAATTTCTGAGCTATAATTCATTCAAACCTTATAATTTTCAGAATTCATCTCATTTTCGTCATATAATCCTTCACAAATTCCAGATACCTTGATAATTTCGGATATCATATCATGTAGATAACGAAATGGTGGTTTTGAAAGTAGCTTTGTATTTAATGGTGGTTTCTGAATAAATCTAGAAAGAATATCAATGGTTTTTTTCGTTAAATCTTCCAATGGAACTCCTGCATTTAGCGATTGTGTTGACATTTTCAATAAACAATGACGCGTTGAAGTTACCAATTGAATATAAACATCCCCATATACATAAATTTCATTTAACGTTGAGAGCTTATAACGCTTATGCTATTTCCCACTTAATTTTTACAACTGTGCAGTGAATTTACAATTTATTTGTACTTTACTTTCTTACTCGTCGTTTTCTAACGGACAGACATCCGACCGATCAATTCAAAATGTATGAGTTAGACACTTGTATTTAATCGCGTTTGATACAAATTTTTACCTCTTGTTAATTGTTGGTCGGACATGGAATTTCCCATCAAGAAGATAACAAAAGGAATGATACTTATTCGACTTATAATTAGGTTTGTTTCTTTCGGTTACTTAACGACAATCATCAGAGCTAAAGGAATTACAGCAACATCCAATTGAAGGGATTACCACAAATATTTGTGATGGGGATATTACTGAACTAGAAGGATTAATTCAAGGACCAGGTATGGAGCATATGATTTCTAATTCAACAAGTGGGTAAGTGCTTGATATATCTAATGTTATTAAAGGGACTCCATTTCATAGAGGATTTTTCAAATTAAAGATATCTTTAGGCAATGATTATCCGACATCTCCACCAAATGTCACTTTCCTTACCAAAATATTTCATCCAAACGTCTCTAACGTTGGGGAAGTATGTGTGAGTACACTTAAAAAAGTATGTTGATTGTTTATCTGATTTGTTAGGATTGGAAACCTTCAGTGACATTATCTCAATTATTACTCGTAGTCTTTTTAAATCAGATCTAACTGTTGTAGACTATAAAATGTTTACTAATTGTACCCAACCCTGAATCTGCACTTAACGAAGAAGCTGGAAAATTACTGTTGGAAGACTATGGTAAGAATTCATGACAATTGATAAAAGAACAATACGATAAACGTGCGAAATTAATGACCAGTATTCATGCAATGAAATCTAAACAAGAAACGTCCGAGAAAACAGGAATATTGACACAAAGTAACAGCATCTCACCAAAGAAACGTTCAAGGGAATCAAACACTTTACCTACAGTCAAACCCAAGGCAACTAAGGTAGACAAGAAAAGCTTGCGAAGACTCTAAGAAGTTCACTCAAATAAACAGACCATGAGAATTTATTTCAAATTCATTTTATTAAAACATTCAGTTGTCTTCATCAGACGAGTCTACATAGTCATCTCCGAATTCAGAAAACATCATAGAATCATATTTATCGGATTGAGAGTGGGTGGATTCTTGGGAGGCAACAACAGATGCGGCAGCAGCAACGGCATAAGCTTTATCATTCGGAGTATTCATCATTTGAATAATTGAGGAGTGTTGAAAGATTCCAGAAAGCATATCACCTGCTTCAGATGAATCCAATATACTGTCAGTTGTAATTGATGATTGACGGTAAATGGAGTTGTCAAAGTTTTGATAACTATTGGACTTTCCTAAGACACTATCCATATCACTATAGATCGCAGATTCTGCATTTCGAATTTGAGCTTTATAACCATTGAGAATTGGGCTATGGACCTCATTGTAAACTTGAACCTGAGGTTTTCCAACAGCAATAATTTCTCCTACCAATTGCTCTTTGAGTTCAGGGAGTCTAGTAGGAGGTTGAGAAACATATCCAATGCTGGAAACATCTGACAAGTAGCTCTGTCTACTATCAGCCAATGGCGAAATAGGAGCAAGTGGAGCAAGTGGTGGAGCAACAGAAAAGCGTTCCATTGACAAATCTTTAGGGGCTGAATTCATATGTGCACTTTCAATGCCTTTTGGAGAAATGGATTGGTCTCTATCACCTTTATCTTCAGAAAATGTTCTATATCCAGCAACAAAACCACCCATCACAAAAATAGCCATTCCAACAGTGCTCCAGATGATGATCGAAGAGTTTCCAGTGATAGAGTTTGCACTAGCATTAGAGTTTGAATTGGATGAAGCGTCCCCACTCTCAGAAGGTGAAGATCCTTTGCCTAAAGGCACACCGTCAACACCAGTGCCTTGTCCACCAACAATATTCCCTTCTAAACGATTACCATCTTTTCTGGAAGGAGAATCGGCAGGAGTATCATTTGGAACATTTTGCACTACCACTCCAGTTTTTCCAAATACACTGAACTTGGAATCATCTCCAAATTTAGGAGGAAATGCAGGAGGATTTGGATGGGATTCGGCATTAACAGCCGCAGGTGAATCAGATGAAGAGTTACCACCACTATTTTTCTCCTTATTTACTGAATTAACGACAGGAATTGGAACATTATTGATCTGACCAACGCCAAAACCATTTGTCCCATTCACTACAGGTTGTGGAGCTGGATTGGGATTGTCTGGTTTTGGTAAAGGAGCTGGAGGGATGACAGGTTGTGGATTTACAGGGACTGATTCGACAGGTGGAGGAGAAACTGGTGCCGGATTCACTGGTACCGGGTTCACTGGAACTGGAACCACTGGTGGTACGATAGGTGCGGGTTCAGGACTGACTGGTGGTTGAACAACAGGTGGTGGAACAACGGGTGGAATAACAGGTGATGGAATATCAGGTTTTGGAACAGGCTTCTCTGGTTTATCTGGCTTATCTGGCTTTGGGAATGGTTTTATAATGTCAATTATAGGAATAGTGATGTCTGGCAGTGGAAATGGTTTTGGTTTTGGTTCCTCAGGATCCTTCTTTGGCGGTTTAGGTTCTTCAGGATCCTTCTTTGG
>MU621110.1:47517-117569 GCA_025399215.1 Globomyces pollinis-pini | reverse complement strand
AAACGCATTCTTTTGTTTTAATTGGGTACCCTACTTCACCCAAACCAGCCAAAGTCGCCCGTGTAAAAGAAACACCATAAACAATTGAATCTTTACGCGCTGAAAGGTTACGGAATAATTGACAATGAAAGCTGATTATATCTTGGAATAATTGACAATGATATCTGATTATATCTTCCATTGGGTGTTGTTTAAGGTCTCTGATTTTCATCTCGTATTCGAAAATCCTGTTCGAGAATATTTCACTGTCTTGTTAGAAAGATTCCTAAAGCTGACTCTCGTCGAGACCAGTATTACAAGCCATTATCCTGATAAAGCTATGCTATTTATGGTAGTTCAGTCGATTATGTGTTCCTCTTTAATCAATCCATGTCTTTCCATGGATATTTCGAAAGCCAAACATTTGAGTTTCCAAATGCTAATTAAGTATACTTTAGTGTTTTTATCAGTTAACGGATTTCCCCAAAACTTTGAAATAATCTCTCCCTGTGATGGTAATCGCCAGTGTAAGATTTTATGTTATTCGAAATGCAATAATCCAGCACAGTCATGTTTTATTCCTAAACCATTTATTGAAGCTGATATAGATGATATAGACACCATTCCAGGTACATCCTGTCCATGTTCTCTTTATGGACCACCAGTATCCAATCCTATTTGCAATAAAAAATAATTTGAATCGAGATTGTTTATATATTCGGTTCAACTGGTTTCTGTATCTAACTTGGTATTTCTCTGAATAAATTTGAACTTGTGAATAATTTTTTTTTATCACTAAATTCAATGCACATCATAAAGAGATGTATGGCAACGGCAGTTAAAGGGAAAGCTGGTTCAGTATCTGGAGGAAAGAAGAAAGCTGATGCCATTACCGATAAAAGATATATCTTAATCAAGAAAATGCTTTACGATCCTGCAGTGAAAACCACCTTACCATCCAAACAAAAGCAAAATGCCCGAAAGCTAGACTTATCAACTTCTCCATTGTATATCGGAAATGATGTCCAAGAGAAGCAAACTGATGTTATTGAACGTATGTGGGCTATTCAACAACAACAGGATCAAATCAAATATTTGAATAATTTGAAAGCACAATATACATCTATGTATAAAGCTATGGAAGCGTTAAAATCAGCAGATGAACGATTATTTAATGGTACTAAAGGAAAGAATCCATTGGATGTGTTTCCAAAGGATTTTAGAATTCCAACTGATACACCTCCAACAAATGGTTGGGACTATAGTATGGTAGGCCAAAAATAATATATAACTGTCATTATACACATCATTTAACAATAACAAAACATTTTATTTTTACAAATCAGAACTTTAGAGTCGTTGATTGTGCCTTTCATACATAGACATAGTTCGAGAGCGAGTAGGGGAAACAGAAGTTCCATCAAAGCTTAAATAAGAAGAGGTAGAAGTGGTTGAAGATCTACGACCTTGATCTTGAGCTATTTTGATTGGTTGAGGAATCATGATATGGATGTCTTCAAACTATTCATTGATTTTATACTGGGTTGATAGTTTGTGGGACCTCTCATATGACACTGGCTACGTGCAAACGGCAACTGACGTAAAATGATAACAAAGTCACGCCAGAGAACGGGAACTTGTAGGTGCCTAGCGCTTTTAAGTTGCGCACTTTATTCATGCACGTCAAATTTACCAAGTTCTATGTTGAATACATGTTTGGTCGATTAGGGTAAACTTTATAAAACACTTTCAATCTTATTTATGTAAAGAATAAAATCGACTGATTTTATTGAAAATTGCAATGAGAGTAACCAACTTTCTAGTATCATTCAGTTATCAGTTGTGCTTGCATGATGCGTATCATATTTGATGCGTATCATTTCAAGGGGGCGACTGCCACACTTTACAGCCCAATCAATAAATTGAAAGCAACCATTCAATAATCTTTACTAAATATGCATTCATCATTATTAACGACTTATCACAGCAGTGCCATGGACCAGGATGAAATTCATGTGGAAGAAGTGGACAACCACAACTCTAAAAAATCTGTTTTGGTTGCCGAAAAGAAGAATTCTACTCGTAGTCAAACCATGAATATGTATTCCAAACATTCTTCTGATAGTTTGAACACCGTACAACCTTTGTAATAAATGAATAATGCCCATTACTTTCATATTTTAATTTTGCACTTATTTTCAAACTACAAATAGTATAGTTAAGCAAATGGTTGTAATAAGAAGTAAATGATCAAATGGTTAACGTTTAGCAAGTAAAAGAGATTTTCTCTCCTTAGAATTGGGTTGAGACAACCAATTTAAGAGCACAGGGAATAGTTGCTATAATATAAGGCATTAAATCCAAGTTGAATGAAAAGAATCTTTATTGTTACATTGTTCCAGGTAGTCCGGCTGAGTGTGTGGTTTTGATGCGACAATTTCGCTCAATAGGACAAAGAGAAGGGACAAATTATTTCGAGTGGGTGAATTATTGCATTTGATTTATTAACAATGCATTGCAGTTTATTTTAAAAAATAATTCGATTTTTAGTGGTGCATTTTTCCGTTACCAAATAATCAAATTTAAATACTAACGGTTTGAAATTTACCGTTAATTCTTAGCATCCATCCGAAGCTACATACATATGATCGAAGATACTTGGGACTATGAGCTCTCTAACCTCCGCCATTTTGATACCCTGGCGGAACATAGCCGATCCGAATCGGATTTTCGGGTTTCATTTTAAGCCGATTACAAACAAAACAGCTTTAAAAGACTCCAAAACAACGAAAACTTCCGGATTTCTACGAGAAATATTTTCTTAACACTTTCCTGTTGAATTCCTTTTGTTTCTCTTGTGAACCTAGTCTTATCAGTTTCGATCTGAAACATTCAAACTTCTCCATTTTTCGCCCACAGTAACTTAACTTTTCTTTTCTGTTCAAAATGTCTATGTGGTCTGAAAACATCTTTGCAGATTCTCACTCTGAAATATCTTATTTACAAGCTTTTCTATCAAACTGTTCGAAGGATACACAGACAGCAAATATCCTAACATCTCTGTCTACTTCAGACAAATATTCTGTCCCAACAACTGCTTCTCCAACCGATAATAGAAGTGATACTACTCTTTTTGATACCTCTAATTCTTGGACAAGAGCTTCTGTATCAAAGACACTTCCAGATTCTGATAGGGCGAATTATAGTTCTAATGCTAATGGTGTCACTGATAATTACAATCGTATCACTTCAGAATATACTACTCCCCATCAAGCTAATAACCCTCCACCTGTATCGCTTACAAAAGACAGGAGATATGCAGGCGAAAAATCAAAGTTGGAAGAGAAAAATGAAGATCCAGAGAACGTTATGGCAGATTTGCTAAACTACACAAGTAATGTATGTCCTTTCAAGGGGTGTCATAAAGTATTTGCAAGACCATACAACGTCAAACTACATTTTGAAGCGGCACATCGAAACTATCGACCTTTTCAATGTGAGGAACCTTACTGTGACGCAAAATTCGCTCGAAAATATGATTTTAAAAGGCATTTAAGGTCACATCAAGGTATCAAGAGTTTCGAATGTCCTGAATGTAAATGTTCATTCAGTAGGAAAGAACATTTACAATCACATTTGATGAATCCTAAAGCTGGCAGAAAGTGTGCTGGAGCTCGCAAGAAGAGACCGAATGCCTTGATGAGAAAATCGAATCTTGGCGGTGCTGCATGTTGAAATACCTTAAATAAATACTTAATAGCGAAATCTTGATTTTAATAGTTTTGCGATGCTTTTCAATAGTCTTTGGTTACTTTCTACATATTATACTGCTCAAACTAGCTCAGCCATAAACAGCAGTTACTGCCTAGTTTTATCTTTGAGGTGGGCGAGTACATGAAGGATAATTAAATGTGAACATTTGATGATACCATGATGTGATTATAGTGCAATAATAAAGTTCAGTGTTGATAATGCGTAACTTATATCATTATGCTGAACTAGCATACGCTACTAATAATTTGTCTGACAAATTTTTGGATGGGACAATGGTATAAAGTTTTAAAACAAACACACTAATATAAACCCATCACTCACTTAGGATTGAACAACAATCTGAACCAAATATAAATAATCCAAAAAAAAATCAAACTTGGCGAATATGGCCAAAGCCATTTCCAAACCAATTTTAAGAACCAAACCAATTTATAAATACAATCAATTCTTTCAGAAATAGCTTGTGATTCAGCAGTGCTATAAGCAAAGCAAATAACTTTGACTGACGTGCAAATGTTCAAGAAATTCATCACAAAGAATATGTTTCAACCACCGGTAGCAATCATCATCAATGCCAATTTCAATGACAATGTAATTGGGAGTGATGATTGAACGCTTCAGTGTAAGTAAAAACTAAAAAGTGAAAGAAAAAAAAAGGAGAGGAACGGAAAATAGATGGATAAAAAAGTTCGATTAAAGGGAAATTGGCCAATGCGAACTAACGAGCACCATATAAATGTTCATATAATGAATTAACATCAGAAGGAATCGGTTGAAAACCAAAATTATGTTATAGAGTGAGATATCTTTGTGACGTATGTTTAAAGACCAATAGAATAATAGATACAAATGATCGGTAACTCTGTTGCGTACAATTCCAATTCAAACGGGTTAACCCTACTGGGTTAAATCCCATCAGAGATATGATGAGAAAATCACATGGGATGGAAAATAGGTAAACCAAAAACTTACAATTTATTGAATCGGTTCTGGTTCTCAACTTGGATGTTCACTTGTACCGTTATTACCATAATATAACATCCAATCCTGATAAGAGTAGAGACTCACTGTCGTCTGTGTGTTAGAGACGAGACCCATGTGAAATGTTTCCGAAACACTTGATGGTTTAAGATTGGTTTCAACTTAGTTTGAGAGTACCCAAAAAGGAAACCAGAAACTGCTTTCAGAAACGGTTAGCTAAGAGAGCCCAACGGAACATACCCATTTTGAATATAAAAAAAGATAAATGATCGGGAAGGTTAACTAAAAAAATATGCATATTCAAAAGAACGCAACTGTCAAGATTACACATGCAGACAATCACGATTGGTTATTTGATTTATATGAGCCAGCTGTCCAAACAAGATCCTCTAATACAATGTCTATTGTGATACCACGAAGAACTACATCCAAACGTAGAGCTATACTACCACTTCCTCATAATGGTGTCACTCATGATGTCCTTCTTTCTTAGCTGATTACCGTCTTGCATTATCGTATTTATATCTACAACTTACAAATAAATTATAAAATATTAACCTCTATAAATGTTGTTTTGGTGTTTTTGGTGAATATTCATTGTGAAATATAGCTGCTGTTATTTTCATTGGGTTTTGTTGTTTATTATTAAAAATAATTACTAATAGTGGTGAGGGATTAAGGACCAGGTGAACGTAATTGTTCCTTTGTCGATCGCCCATCGTGGAATTCACGTTCAACTTCCGGTTCGATGTTATTAGATAGATATGGATCATTCAAATGCAGCCAAATTCCTTCTAAATCAGCTTCCCTTCGTCCTTTTGGAGTGAAACAGTGAATCATGAATCTTCCAAGGTCAACTACCAGCCAATCTTCGCTCTGAATACCTTCGATAGATAGGTTTGGTGGTAACTCATGAGCATGAGTATCGAATCTACCTTTCGCCTAACTATTTAATATAAAACATTTACAATATGTCGGATTGATCTTGCTAGTGAATAGACCTGTTTACTATTGCGTCCCTCGCAGATAATCATAGATTCCATATGGTCACACTTTAGAGTCATATCAATCACCAGAATGTTTAATGCAGCTTCTCCTTTTAACGCTTGTACAATATGTTGAAGTTCAATAGGCCCATCCTGAAGTGTGGGAGTTTCTTCTACCGAATGTTTACGTTTCAGTGCCTTTTCTACACCCTTCATCCATTTTGGTACTTTCATATCCTGTGATATATTGACTGTTGTATTTTGAAACCAATCCATGTCGCCCACAGGTTCCTTTTTGATTGGACCATCAAATTCATGAGTTAATTCATATAAATTAGTTAAATCTGGTTTGGGTAATTTTGTGTGTGATGGAATAGTCTCATCTGAGAGGGTTGACTCCTTGATTGTAGTCTCTTCATTCGATTTGGTAAAATTGGCTGAATTTACTTCAACAACTGGTTCATTGGTCTTCCCAATTGTATCCCTAGATTTTCCCTTATAATCTTTTAAGTTTTTCACCAGTTCTAATGGTTCGTCAGGACCTGCAAATTCAACAGGATTTGAAATGGGTTTCTTATTATCCTGCTGCTTACGTATTCCTATCTGTTCAATTTCTGAGTTGTTTGTATTGGAATTCTTGTACCAGTCATCCAACAATTTATTGGTTAATTGATCAATTTCAACTCTAGCTTGATCAGTCCGACTTGAATTGTTGATGGGTTTTACAATTCGGTTTCGGGCTAATAAATTGATTGTAGTTGAGAAAAGTCTCCTTGAATTCATTATTTTTGGTTTAAAAAAAAAATAACAATTTCATTGGAAGGATTTACGAATCGTAGTCTAGATGACTCTACTGTTCAATTGAGACTATTACATTCACCAAACCTCAGCTGATAGCAAAGAGAATTAATCCAGCAAATTACCAAAGGTTATATTCTTAACACTTGAATACACATTAGCATAACTGGACATAAGTGAATGTATAATAAAGTAAATGTATGAATTAAAGCCTTTTCAATGATATTGGTATGTTACCAGAACTGTGTCAATCCTTAACTACAAATCTCTTTTACCAATTTTTAGCAGCAACGGTATCTAAATTACATATGTAAATAGGTAAGCAAAAAAAAGTCAACTTCATGTTACAGCTTTATTATGGTTCTGAACCTGCGTTGATAATATGGTAAAGAGAGTCCAGATTTGACCTTACTATAATTGTCCCTTGAACCTTTTTAGCACCACCATGTACTATCCAGTCATCCCATTGTATAACTTTTATTTCCGGTGATAGAACCACAACCTGTCTGTCCTTTTCAGACCAATGAGCTCGTCTGTGGGTCGCATCTAGTACACCTTTCACTCTTCGAATGCGGACTTCAACATTGTTGAATACAAAACCGAAAATGTCATTTACCCTAGCATTTTGTCGAGACCCATCGTCCCACTGAAAAACATCGCCATCTATTTCGGATTGCAGTTCTTTTAGATAGTTTATATGGGACAATGATTTTGGCGATCTGTTGATTGGCGTTAACAACAACATCTTGGTTAGCAATGGATCAAATGAAAAGAAAAGATATTTTGCCGTTGGTATGGTTTATCTTTTTGGACAATGGACAAGACCTGATTTGGGTAATTTCACACGTTCTCAAATGCTCCATGATCTCACTAAAAATCACATTCCCATTTTTTCTTATGCAATACTATTATCTGTTGAGACTTCATCAAATATTTGAGTTTTTAAACAAACTGGTCTGATTTCACAACCAACAGTTATGAACGGGTATTGTAATACCCGTTCTGAGCCGCTCCAATTTTCTTTAGGCGTATCTTAACTAGCCTTTGGTTAGTTCCTTTTCTGCTTGATTTTTAAACCGGAAGATCATACGTTTATATTTTAAACAGTCTTTAATGACCGAAAGAAGTGAGTGTGTATCAATCACTGGCCAGATATTTGGTCCAGTAATAGAATGGAGTATGTCAGTCATAGTGTTTGATGGTCTACAGCACAATGAATAACATACTGTTTTATGTGGAAAGTCTAGGATCATTTATGTCTCATTCTAATAGTAAAACAGAGTAGTAGACTATATACAATCTTTTATTTATTTTGTTGAATTTAAAATGTTTTAAAATTGTTTAAAATTGTTAGTATTTACAAGACAGTCAACCAAATGATAATAAAGACTCAAACAATCAATAAAAATTCAGTTCCTTCACCAAACTGTTTGTTGTGAGATTCCATCTTTAACTTTTCATAACTTTGTTGTTTGACTAGTCTAGTTTGTAAAGCATTTTGAGTTGGAGCAGTCTTTTCGTTTGAGTAGAATTTAGCAAATAACGAAGCGGTAACACCGGTAGTGACAGTAGCAGACAAGTATCGAGTTACAGACATACAAAGGTTCTTGGTTTTTTTTTTTGTGAAGATCAGGTGAATAATTTTCCATTGAATTTATAGTCGCTTCAGTGCGAATGAGGCTTTGATCAGGTGAGTCTAATCTTCTAAAATATTCTTGTACCCCCCGTGAAACAAGTGACACAAACTCATTTAAACCCAAGTGTTGTTGATCTACTGCCACGTAAAGCATTTACCACCCCAAACGCTGTGTGTTTGAAGTAACCCATAGCCGTGTATTCCAAGAATCGCTTTCTGTTATTGTTTGTTGCAGGATATTAATGTTTGTAATCGATATTTCATGCAAGATGATGTTGGACAAACATTTGTTAAACCGATAAACAGGTTCCATGAAATCATGCGTTAAAAATGACAGTTGCATAATGTGTTGTTACTCATAGTAGTAATCCATTACAGTTGCATGTGTTGTTGTTACTCATAGTAGTAATTGCTGACTAATACACACCATCATCATATAATAAGCCTGGATATTCAATTTTTTATAATTGACTAATAAATTTCCAATAACTCATTCCATACTTTTCTTTTTGTTTTTCATGCAACTTACCATCTAATAAACAATTGAATTCTTTTCATGAAAATCTATGTGTGCGTTCCGCCACACAATGCATTGTGATACAAGTGATATCTCATCAAATTCATATCAATCTATTCAATCTCCTCTTTCTTTATTGATTTTTTGATAGAATATCTTAACCGTTAAAACAGTCAATTTCTTTAATATTGACTTGTGTAACGAACTGGAGAAATGATGGATGAGCCAAAGTCACCGGAAAAGTACGATTTTAAAGGATTTATTAAACTACCAACAACAATTCAGTCCCTTGACCAAATGGTTTCTGTTTCTTGTTCAATTTAAACCTTTGCGAATCAGATTGGAATTTTTCACTAACTTGACGAACCTTCAGTCGTTCAGATGAAGATCCAAGACTATTGATGTAAGCAATACTAGATCCTAGTAAAGTGCTTCCCACTGTAACGGCTATAACTCTGTTGGCAATCATGATGGTAGATGATAATTGGAATATGAGGTTTAGTTTGAATATCGGTTGCTTTTTATTTATTAAGTTTATTCTTTCCATTGTTTTAGATTACCCCTTGTCATCCATCCCTAGTTGCCCCATTGGACCTAACATTAGAGCCCTCTGGTGTGGTGTTGGGAACATGGAATTGTGAATGACTGAATCAATCGAACGTATCAATTTCATTTAATTACCCCTCTCTATTCATTTATTTGTTTTAAAGTCGATTTTGGTTTTATTTTACTATAATTTTGTAATTATTTAATAGCCTTTGTGTTGGTTTCCATATCCTTGGTTTTGGTGGTTCGAATATCCTTGGTTTTGATGGTTCCCGTATGGTTTTTGGTACGATGGTTTTTGATAGACTTGATGTGGAGGTTGTTGTGGCGGATGGTAAGGTTTTTGAGGAGGAATGTAAGGCTGTTGAGGAGGGATGTAAGGTTTTTGAGGAGGAATGTAAGGTTGTTTTGGAGGAACGTATGGCATAGGGTTCCTTCGGCATTTGAACACCTTCCCCTTGTTATAATTGTATTGGTTTTGAGGAGTGGGGGTTTGAACTGGTGGTGGAACCGTTGGGGTTACCTGAGGTTGTGATTGGGCTGGTTGTACTTCTGGAGGAGTGACAGCCGGAATCTCTGGAGTGGTTGGTACGGCTGGGGTTTCTGGACTAGATGCCCCAGCAGGAGCTTGTTCAGCTGATTCCGGTTTAAATTCCTGAGTAGATTGTTCTGTTGTCGATGGTTGCACAGGTGTCTCTACATTTTCTGATTTAGTAGTATCCACACTAGGATTGTACCCCATTTGACTTTCAGTTCCTAATGGTAACGTATATACAGAAGCAGTCATAAACAAGGTGGTAAATAATGTAATTTTCATATCAATAAATTATAAATGATGGTCGTTACACGTTGATTTATATACAGAGTTCAATAGAAGATGGGCTTTGAGACACTGTGAGCCAGACTTACTGGTTGAAGCAATCGTCATGTCTGGGGCGTTCCATGAAACCGCAGTTGGTTTATATGACATCATCTACAATTGAACAGATTTGCACTGGATGTGATGCAATTATACCTTCAATGTGATAAAACAGTATTGGATTTGTATTTAGCATTTCAATGATGTGTGTGATCGTACAAAATCATGAATAGAAAATTACTGTACGCGAAGCCTATGGAGGCATCGGTGAAAAACACATTGATGGTTCTTATGATATGAGCCAAAAGTTTTCAAAAATGACTTCAACCAAAGTAAATGATAAAGGCACCTATTAGTAGAGGAATAAATGCAATATCAAGATCTATAATAAATTAACAGTGTTGAATCTTTTCCAGATCAAGAAGATGATGAATACCACAATGTCTTGAAGGTTAAGTTTTGAATATTTTCCATTTCTTATAAAGACATCCATTCAAAATATCTACTTTCGTATCGTGTTCTAAAGCATGAACAGGATCAAAAAAACTGCTCAAATATATGGATCATAGATTACAATTAAGCTTAGCAATAGACTTAGCTACTTGATGCTAAACATGTTTCAATCCTTCGTTTCTTTTTAAACTTTATATTATCCAAATAACACTTCTATCAGATTATGAACAGTAAGCAAGGCTAATCCCTATCACCCTATCAATCGTAAATAATCAGCTATATCAGGATGTCCACATTCAAACTGGTTACTGATTTTGTACTGTAATATCTTGCCCTATTTAAATTAGACTATTTTACGTGTTTCTAATGACAACAGAAATATAAAGCTTTTCAGCAATAAGCTTTACAATTCCTTCTGTGTTGTAACATACGAATCCTTTATGTATGACTTCACTTCGTCATCCCACTTGGCTCACACTAATACATTCGGCACCTGAGCCAATAGAAAACTCAAAACACAAACAAATTTTAATGATTAAATGGTATATTCAATTAACAGTACTAATAATAAATACAATGATTAGTTCTTCTTTTTATAGTATAGCGGACGATTTAACATCTTCCATTTGGACAACCAGCTCGGTATTGATCGCGAGTATCACGACTATTTTGAGGTTGTCTATATACTTGAGCAGGTTTATAATATGGTATTTGAGTAGCCACTCTTCTACATTTTAGAACTTGACGAGGATGAGATTTAGGAGTATTACAACCAGTTTGTGCAGGTTGTTGATAATTAGCTTCTACAGACATGGTAGCAATAAGACAAGCAACAATGGTTTTAGCAATAGATCCGAACATAAGAATTAAAAATTTGATTGGAAATGGTAGTGAAATAATGTCTAGTTTTATACTTGAAATGTCCACACGGCGTTCACTGAGAGTCATTGAAGCCTGACGTTTTAGGTAAAGCCGAAATGACGTCAAACTAAAGCAATTTCGATAAACGTCATCGAATACTTGATGTTGATTGGTTGAAATTGGGGTGGACGTCATAAAGGACTTTGATGGGTGTCCCAAATTCTGTCATGTCGTCATGATGTCATCAACTCCTTCATTATTACACTTGGGAAATGACATCACTTCGTGCACTATGTAATGTGTACATAAGAGAGTCATTGATTGATTGTATTTGAATCAATGCTGACCGTATACAAAATACAAACTAACCAATGACACTTAAACTGCTACAAATGGACAAACAATTCATACAAAATAAATGAATCAAGAACTCTCAAATACCACCAGATAGTTACTGAAATTCAACAAAAAATCTGTAATATCATTGGGGTGCTAACTGCAGAATAATTCGTGATAAAATAAGTGAATTTATTGAGAAGTTAAATTCAAGAATAATTGATTATGAATGAAATTTATCTAGCACATTAGCGACTCCATTGAGAGTCTGCACCTTCCCCTTTACCATTAGGCTTATAGAAATCGGATTTTTTCTTTGATTGAAATCCTGCATTGGTTTTCTTTCGATCAGTTTTACCACTTGCTCCAATCAAAAGATTCACTTGTGGTGGAACTGTAAACCCATAAGCCAATCCAACTTTTCTTAAATCAAGTGCATTGATATCAAAGATTTGTTTCAATGAATGTGATGCATATGCTTGAAGGTAGGAACGATATCCATCTTTAGCAGATCGATTCAAATAATAATTCTTTTCGAGTAATCGCTCTAGCTGTGATTGTACATTGGCAATCTTGGATGGTGGGAATTGATATTCATTCAATGGAACTTTAGCTAACTTCAAAAATCTCAAGAATCCAAGTTCAGATGGTAATAGGAATAATAAAGCCTTTCCTCTTCCTCCAGCTCTGGCGGTACGTCCTACTCGATGAATGTATTCTCTTGGATCATCTGGAGGGTCAAATTGTAAAATCCAATCCACAGCAGGAATATCTAAACCACGAGCAGCAACATCAGTACACAAAAGGATTCCTGATTCTGCATTCACAAATTCAAAGAATGTGTTGGTTCGTTTCTGTTGTTTTTGTTTTCCCTATATTGTTCAGGTCATTTTAATCGCTTACATGTAAATCTAATACTGGTATATCAATGTAATTCAATAACTCAGCATGGAATTTCACAGAGTTACAAGAAGACATGAACACAATCACCTTCTTTTTGAGATTCTTCTTTAAGAATGTGAATAACAATAAAAATCTTTGTTCAGAGGGACATACTACATATCCCTAATGTTAAAAATGAATATTTACTTGTTCTAATCCTTCTGCTGTAGATGCTTCCTTGTTTTCATCAACGTTGATATACAAAGGACCTTTTTTCAATGATACTCTAGCCAAATCTTCAACTTTTGTAGTTTGGGTGGCAGAGAACAACATAGTTTGACGTTCTAAAACAAATTAAATTTTCCTCTTGTACCTGAAGGAATCAATTTCATGATCTTATGCATTTCTTCTTCAAATCCAACTTCTAAAATACGATCAGCTTCATCAATAATGAGCATTTTTAAGTTTTTGGTGATAAATCCTTTAGTATTTTGTAAATGATCCAATAATCGACCTGGAGTTGCCACAAGTAGATTCACTCCCTTTTGCAACTTTTCGGCTTCTGCTCTTCGATTGGCACCACCCATAATAATCCCAAACGTTTGTGAATGATGTGCCAACAATTCTTTTGCAACTCCAAAAATTTGAAGTGCCAATTCACGAGTAGGAGAAATGATTAAAACACCAGTACCTAATTGTTAATCATTTTAATAATGTACCATTTCTTGGTTTAAAAGAAAGTTTGTGCATCATTTCAACAGCAGGTAACAAAAAAGCCAAAGTTTTACCCGAACCAGTTTTGGCGGCTCCCAAAATATCTCTTCCTGTCATTGCAGGAGGTATAGAGCGAGCTTGTACTTCAGTCATCTTTGAGAATCCGAGAGTTGTAATAGCCTTTGCTGTTGGTTCAGACAAATCCAAAGAGCTAAATGCAGTCTCAGCAGGGGCAGAGAAAGTTTCTGGTGTCATTGGGACTTCTTTTGAGTTTGTTTTTGGCTCTAAAACTAATTAGTCAAATACTAATTTACTCTTTTTTGGTGCTTCCTCATCAATGTGGATAGATTCTCTATCCAAATCTTCTACTTGATCTTCATTGAACGATTGTTCGTTCTCATCCTCAGTGTCTTTTGCTTTTGGAGCACGAGTTCGTTTCCTTCCCATACTTTTAGATTTAAAAAAAAAAAAAAAAAATTATAAACTTTTCGACATTCAAAACGATTGATTTATTGGAGAATTAAATAAAAAATTGACAGGCTCTTTATGATATAGTCCGAGCAGAACGAATGAGTTTGTCATTGTCTACAAACAAATTCATACAATCTCTTGATGATGTTCTGATAGGGATATATATGGTATTAGTATTCTGATGATTCCTGTTTAAACTGACAGTATGTAATTCGGTATGTTCCATCACTTCATAATAATCCAACAACCAATCATGTTCATTCACTATTTCACTCGGTGATGTTAATGTGTTGTCAGAGTTCATTACTTATCATTCATTTCATCTTCTATTTATCACACAGTGGAGTGCTAGAGGCGTCGTGAAATCCACCAAAAAAATAGGAACCTGGCAATTGAAAGCCTCAGAGGCCAAGTGAAATTGCCATTTGTACCTCCGACACATCCACCGAGCGGATCTCTAACCCAATTATTGAACAAGTGATTTGTTTCAATGAATATTAAAAGTCAGTTCAAGCAAGAAAGTTTTATTTGAGAAAAAACTACAAGCGAAGGTTTGCTATTCCAGCTGACAAGAGATCCCAAATCACTAATTGTCCATCAACCCCAGTAGAAGAAAAATGAGTGACACGATCTGGCGTTCCCACAAATGGTCTGACACAAGTAATTGTGTTCTGATGGGTAGAGTTAAGTTCAACATCAGTATTTTGTTGAGCTCTAGTGTCCATTTGTTTGAATTTATTGAACGCGCTGTTGCCACTGACTTCTTTTTTCTTGCCATTATCAATTTTTGGAGTCAATTGCCTAAGATAAGAAAAATATACTTTCATACCATTGTGATCCATTATTTAATACCATATATGGAGCACAGTCATGCCCTGCGACAACAATAGCAAATTCAGATGCCCAAAACAGAGATACAAACGGTAAAGTGTTGGTTTGGATTACGTAGATTGGTTGGGTAGGACCTGTAGCAATAGTTACAGTAGAATCATGAGCACAATAAGCAATGGCATTCCCAGATGGAGAGAAAGCTACAGAATGTACCCAACCCCCTGCAGGAAATTCTCCACATACTGTTCCAAAAGGAAGTTTTTGACCCCAAACTTCACTAGAAGCCTTTGCATCAATTCCTTTGATAAATCCAGAGAAAACACGAGCCTAGAAGTTTAAAACGAACAACTGCAAACCTTCATGTCGGAGGAACCTGCAGCTAATAATATATTCTCTGGATGCCAATCAACGGAAAGGACGGTGGATCGAATAGGTTTCTTTAAGTGTTTGGAAACCCACCTAATATGTGATTAGAGACAATTTCAAGTATTTACCAATCATTTTCTTGTTCAAAGTAGCAAACGGAAATTAAACGAGCTCCAGAAGCAACAGCAAATTTATCTTCTTTAGGAGACCAACGAACATGAGTAGCAGCACGGTTAATTCGTAATAAGACAAGGGTTGGAGTCCAACTTTGAGTTTCAGGAGCCCAAGTCCAAACATAAGCATTTCGATCTTGAGCACAAGTGACGATACTAAGAATGAATATTAAGTTTGAATACCGATTGGTGTTTGGAGCCCAATCAACACAAGTAACTAGTTTATCATGATCAGCCAAGGTATGAATGACATTCCAAGAAGACCCTTGCTTCTGCATAATATTGACTTCATTGCTATTTGGAGAGATAGCTAATTCAGTTCTGTCACGGTTAAAAGAATGACTTGTGATAGGAGCTATAGTAGGTTATTGGAAAGAATTCTTTTACTTCCAATAAGAATTTGATGAGATTCTACAGCAGCCATGGCAAGAGGATTAACAATCGACTACTTGTAATTTAAAATCAAAGATTGGTGAAATTCAATGATGAAATTCGGTAAAGAATTTTCAATAATCAACACCCATAAAATCAATGTATCTACTAAAGTAAATCCAATGCAAACGAAGACTTTTTAATGAAATGCAATACTTTGATCAATACACTTCTCAATAGATCCAATTTTAAAAAGTGACTCTTGTTCAAGAATGTAACTGTATTCTTAATATAATTCATTCATCCTTTGCTGGTATTGCATATCATTCAATGGAAGAATCTGGAAGGTTTTCCTGTATTATCAATTTCATTTTCAGTTTTTTTAAACCTGATGTTTGGTTGTATTGCTGCTGGAAGACCGGTAATGGAATATGGGTATCTGAATGAGTAGGTTCAAACTAATATTATACAAGGTACCTTAATAATCCTAATGGTCAGTGGATCACTCTAGAGTATCGCTTCTTTATATTAACTTTTAGTACATGTTTGAATTAATGGATGCTAGTTCCATTAATCATATCGTTATTTTTTTATTAGGTCAACCTTTTCCTGAAGGTTTTGGAGCTACTGTGCATTTTTTATGGTAATTCGTATACTGAATTTGATCCTTTAGGCCTAGCACCACAAATCCATCTTGGGTCTTTTTAGGAATTTTAACGAATGATAAACCTTCAGCAATCTTTAAATTAGGAGGTATTTTTCAACAAAATTGCTTAATTTTTATATAGGTTTGTATCGTTTAAACATGTTAACATCATAGGTATCTGGAATTTCATTATTTTTATCTTTTAGGTATCAATTCATTACGATGTTCATGACTTAGGAACCAAAAACATGTCACGGTCAACGGATGCATTAATGGAAATGGACAATCCTGGACCATTTGAGGCAACATCACAAACAGTAGCTCAGTTGGGAATATCAATCGAACCACTTAGCACTGTTTTATCACAAGCAGATAGTTTACCAAGTAGAATTAGTCTCGGACCACCTGGACAATTGACTGTTCGTAGCCAGAGCTTTAATGCTAGTCAAGTAGCATCAAAGATATTAGAAAGTAAATATTTTTTTATTTTGATAATGGAATAGATTTCTACAACTATTGTTGTTCCTTTGCGACTGCTTTACCGACAGGAGCCAACGTACTATTCAATTTGAACACACCCTATATGGAGCAAACTTATATACCAATGAAGGTAAATGAAATGATTAGATTCAACGTGTAATTAGGCATTACAAGATTGGTATAAGAATACCCTTCAAAAGGTTCAGTCAGATCCATCACTCTTTAAAGAAATGGACATGTAGCAATAAAATAAAACCATCCTGCAACATTTTCTAATGCATGAGCGTTCAATGAGTTCCGTGTCTTGACTTCATTTTTTTCATTTCATTCTTCAAAAATCAACAACCATGAATCCTATGCAACAAGCATTAATGCAACAGAATCTGGGACTTCAAAAACCAGTTCAAGCTCAACCAAATCAGCAACAGAATCCAACCTTACCAAAACCTACTGATCCTAAAAAGTAACTCTATAAATCATTAAAAGTTAAAGGAGAAAGAGACCAACTGATAAGTCACTCCCTAAAAAGGTTCATAATCAATATGAGTTGATCTTAGATGGATGCTTATGTACCTGAATCCCGATTATTCATGCAGATCCAAGAATTTGAACGAAGACTAGATGCAACTATCACCAGAAAAACTTTAGATATCCAAGATGCACTTGCTAAACCACCAAAGGTAATAGTAATTGAACTAAACTTTACATTAGAGAATCAATAGAACTCTTCGTATTTTCTTATCCAATACTTCTGCAAATCAACCTTATGATCCAGTGGATGAAAGTGTACCTCTGCCTGATAGAGTACCTTCCTGGACTTTTAAAATTGAAGGAAGATTATTAGATGTAAATTCATTTCCAATAATTCTTCATATAGGCACCCAATACTAGAAAACAACCAGAGTATCAACCTAAATTTTCTTCTTTCTTCAAATCAATCATGATCGAAATTGAAAGAGATAATACTCTTTATCCTGGAAATCATATTCAAGTATCATTTTTCAGATTTATTAATCAAAGTGGAACAATAGTGTAGGAGGTACTGAGATGGATGGGTTTGAAGTGAAACGACGAGGAGATGCTGAAGTGAACTTGAAGATTTTGTTACAATTGGATAACGTTCCCGAAAAACATAAATTATCTCCCGGATTAGCTAAATTACTTGATATTCATTCGGATACTTTACCAAATGTTATTATGGCAGTATGGCAGTATATTAAAGCACATCGGTTACAAGATGCTGAAGATCGTCGGGTTATTATATGTGATGATAAATTAACTCAAGTAAGATTTCGTTGATTTATTGTAGATCTTTGGAAGTCCTAAAATTCTATTCCCTAGTATCCCTGAATTACTAGGAAGACATTTATTTCCTTGTGATCCAATTGTGTTGAACTTTACCGTTCGGTAACCACTTGATTTGATTGATTTTTGTTAGGGTGGATAAAGAGTATCATATGAATACTCAAGCGTTTGATATTAATGTAACTGTCCCTGATCCAATTCGAGAACGATACAATAAAGTAGCCGTTGGAAATGCTTCTGTACAAAGGGAGATATCTCAGTAAGAAATAGAAATCATTAATGTTAGATTGGATGATAAAATTTCGGCATTGATTCAATCAATTAATCTTGCCAAATTGAAACGAGATTTTATGGCATCATTTGTAGAGAACCCTGTAAAATTCATCAATGATTGGATTGGTAGTCAAAGTCGAGATTTGGAAGTAACTTTTTAGAGAGATATTTACTTTTTTATAGGTTATACTTGGTGATACGAGAATCAATACCGAAGAAGCTAAACAGACAGAATTTTTTGAAAACGATGCATTCAAAGAAGCTTTATTTCATTATTTACGACAAAAAGAAATGCGTTAAATACCTTTTTTTTTTAAACAATATAATTCATTTATACTTTAACCTCGAATCATCCAATGTTTTGAACAGATAAATAGATATTTATTAATTAACATTGATGTTCTAATTGGTAACATTCAATTTGAAATGTTTCATCATCGAAAGATATTTGAATTTCTCATAATCATCTTTAACAATTGTCAAAGTGGTACCAAATTTCCCAAATCGACCTGTTCGACCACTCATATGTAAATAAGATTGAGGTTCAGGAACTCCAATAATAAACACATGATTCAAATCCGGTAAATCTAAACCACGAGCTTCGAATTCAGTAGCAACAATAATATCCACTCTTCCATCCAACAATGCTTCAAATGGTTTGGATTGATGTGTAATTGTATTGTAATCATGTAGGTTGAAGAGTTTTTCGGCTTTCAATCCAACGGCTTGTAATCCTTGAACATATCTGGCAACGGATTCAGTTGATGGTATAAAAATAAATGCTCTCTTTACTTTTTTTTGAAAACATATGGAAGATATGGTTTCAATTACTAATTCATTATAAAATTCCTTTTGTTTTGTTTGTTGTTTGATGATTTGTTTTTTTAATTTATCATCCACTTTTGTTTTTTTAACTTGTTTTGGATTTGGTAAAGTCAAGGTTGGTTTGAATGGATCTAATGAATCGGTTATATGATCAAATTTCACATTAATCATTTCACCCGTGGTTTTCAATAGTAAACATTGATGATTGACTGTGATGGGTGGATTAGAATTTAAATTTAAAAAAATGGGATTGTTGAACCATTCTTTACTTTTTAGATAATTTCGAGTTGGATTGTTTAAAGTTGCAGATGAAATGATGAGTTGTAGAGATCTTTGTTTACTCTGATCAATCAGATTTTTATCCAAGGTTTGTTGTAATTGAACCGATTGTTTTCGTTGTGAAATGATTTTTTCTAGTAATATTTCCGCTGGCATAGGATGTATCTACAGGGTAAGTTTATATCATGGACATACCTTTCGATTATATTTGGCGTTCAAAGTAGAATACCTTGATTGTGTTGAAACAACTCGATCAATTTCATCAACTACAATAGTCTGTAATCGAGATACATCAATACTTTTTGCTTCGTATAATTCTAATATTCTATTAGGAGTCCCAATAAGTATTTTTGGGGTTTTTTCCTTCAATGCTTGCTGTTGCTGTTCAATTTCAATTCCATTGACCACACACTGAGCAACGGAAGCATCGAAATTATTTTCGAGTATGCTAATCCAATTAAATATTTGTAAAGCCAATTCTCTAATATCAACATGTGTGTCAAAAAAAATACCTTGTTGGAACCATGAATAGTGTGTTCAAATACGGCTTTTCACTTAATCGACGTTTAATGAATTCTTTAGTTTCTTGATTGACACTATTGGAAACAAAAGGTTGAATAGAAGGTGCATTTTTGGATAAAATTGAAATCACCAATCCCAAAGTTTTCCCACTTCCTGTAATATTCTTTAACAAAAGATCTGAATGAGATAGAACAATGGGTATAAGTGCTTGTTGATCAGCACTAGGTTCATGTATATTTAATTGAGTCTTTAGATTATCAATAATATGTTGTTTAATTCCTAGATTTTCAAACTTATAGTTTGGAACTGTTGATATTATATCATCCTTTTGCAATATATCCAAGGATTTTTTAAAGATATCTGTGTCTATTATTTCCTTATCCTCTTTATGTAATTTAGTTTGATAGAACCGAGATTGACGATTGGATACAATTCGTAGACTGCGTTTAGAAAAGTTCAGTTGTCTGTGATGCATTACTAGCATACATCCATCTCTAATGGATTTCTTTGAATATCTTTGGTACATCAACAAACTCACAAAAAAGAAAAAAAAATAAACATGTTAGTTATTGAGTTATATAGACAGCAAGTAAATTAAAGAATAAAAAGTACAAACTGATGAGTTGAAATACAAACAGAACGAGAGCGGACACAAAGTACATCAAGAGTCTAATAGCATTCGGATATCGTTGATAATTAAACATCAAATGAAAATCATTTTCAGAAAGATTTTCAGGACTATTCATATCTATAGGTACAAATCCATTCATATCTTTAGAATAAATATCAGCTCCACTTTCAATCAATAATCGACATATTTGTGCGTGATCATGGGCTACAGCTAGATGTAATGGTGAGATATGGTCATAATCTTGGGTATTGATATTGATACCATGATCTAATAGCCATTTACAACCTAAATAGTTACTGTAGATGACCGCTAAATGTAAAACTGATTGTCCATTTCGATCAATATCTTGAATACCTTTTTGATCATGTTGATATAGTAATTCCATGACACTAGCATTGGGTGACTGTGCAGCATAATGATATGGAGTTCTACCAATTACATTTTGTACATTCACATGAGCACCATGTTCCAATAAAATTGAACAAATGTCAAGATACCCATGTTTGGCTGCTGTATGTAACGGGGTTGTATTCTGATACGATTTTGAATTTACATTGGAACCTATTTGAATCAACCATTTCACAATTGATAAATTCCCTTCTGAACAAGCTTTAAACAGTGCAGTTTTTCCCTTGATATCTCTTAACGTGACGTCGACGTTTGTAGATAATAGTAACTTGGTAATTGGTATAGATCCAGCAGTGATGGATGACATAAGTGGAGTATATTTGTAATAATCTGCTTGATAATTCAAATCACATTTGGTTTGAATCAGACTCTGCATAACATTTCTATCTAGGTCAATATGTTTATATAATTACATGTTGTTCAAGTTGATGGCAGTGAAGATGAGATATTCATCTGGTACTGATTGAAGACTCTTGTCGAAATGTGGATCTGTTAATAGTATTTGTCTACTCAATTGAAGCCATAGATGAGGTATATCATTCAAAATAGATCTAAGTCGTCTATTCGTATCTTTCAAAGTTAATAATGTTTGTGGATTCGTTTGTTTGATAAAGTTGATGATGAGGTATAGTAACTCGGTTGGTAATAGATCCAGGTAGGATTCATTCATTTTAAATTTCTAGGTTGAGGTAAAGGAAGATCTAACATCATTGACGTTTATACGAAAAAACAGACGTGTAAGTGACAAATCTAGCATGACCACTTTGACATCAATGTGTAGATTATCAAACCTGCTGTTAACTGTGTTGCTTCATTCAATCAATCTTGTCAACTTGTTTACGTATTATAAAAGTCATATAAATAACTAATTGGGATCATGTATCAAGTCCTTGATGTATTAATATTAATAGCGTAATTCATCGGGACCCAATTGCTAGTAAGTTGGAATGAAACAGGGGAATGATTGGGTGGCATTCCAATGGATAATCTTTGGCGGGCGATTAGAATCGGAGTTCGTTTGAAGATACTCATTCTGGTAGGTAAGAGTTCAGTAACACCAAACTGAAATGTAAGTAACACCAACAGTACAGCAGTATCCTGATTAACAGTCAAGAACTTGATTTAGATCCAATTTACTTGTCTATTTAAAGAATGAAAGAATGAGAGAATTATAGAATTAAACTTGTTTATTATGAGTAAGAATTTAACTTGTTTGTACATTGTTGGGTTACAATTCGCGGGAATGGCTGATTTGATCAAGGAGTAACGTGTCAAACAACAGTAACTTTTTAAAAGTGTTTTCGTAATCTTCCAAAGTCCCACCAAATGGGTCTGGTATGATTTGTTCGTTTAAGTCTTTCACATTCAAAAATTCACCTAATAAAGCAACTAACGTTAATAAAATTATAAAAAACCATGGGCATTAAATGATTTTGGCATTAAATCGTGCAATTGTTCTAGGTTTGATTGATCCATACATAAAATATAATCAAAAGTATTAAAATCTTTGGTGGTGATTTGACGTGCACAATGAGATATTGGAATGTTGAACTTTTTACAAATTTCAATAGCTTTAGGATTAGGTGGTTGATTTTCTCTTATAGCTTGAGTTCCAGCACTTGCAATGAGACTAAAATTTGAATTATTCAAGTTGTTTAGAATTGCTTCAGCCATTGGAGATCTACAAGTATTTCCTTTTATTTAGAATCAGGATCGATACCTCTACAAACGAACAAGATGGACGGATATTTTCCCACCAACATCAATAATTATAAGAAACAAATAAGTTTCAAAGACAGTGTTTTTGAAACAGTCTGTTTAACAGACACAACGTTTTTGATAAGAGATACTCACTACAATACACAGTAGCAGAGTATAATTAACAACTTCAACTGTCCAAGTGTGAATTAATAATTCCATATAAAAATGTATCATGAATTAATTTATTTACTAAAGTACTTTTATATATGGTTATATGATAAGCAGATACACATATTGTTAGTAGACCCGAACATTCGATTTCAATGGAGGTGACAGATCATGACGAATTTGAGGAAAAACTAAGTTGCGGATTTTGTATCAGATGGAAAAACTAGAATTTCTATATAAATCAAACAATTCAAAATTTTAATGTTTTGAAATGGTGGATGCTAAAATATTACTAAATGATCTGACTTGCAATGCTTGTCTTGAATTACTATTCGAACCTATCACAATGCCTTGTGGAATGTCGGTTTGTAAACGTTGCTTTAGGTTACCAAAGAAATTATCTATTGCTCAATACTCTTTAAAAACTTATCAATGTCCTGCAAAGTGTAATCGAAATCATCATTACAAGAATGAAAATATTAATTTTAGACTACACTCGTAATTTCATTTCAATAGTTAATCATTTAGAATATTATTCAAATTATTCCCTATTCAACAATCGGCTTTGGCTTTATGCCATCAAGCGGAAATGAAATTGGACACATATTGGAACGCAACTGACTGTCAAAACGCTTGTGGTTTGTCCACTCCATATACCAACGCTGAAAAACTGGATGATATCCATCAAATAATTGTTACTTATCTGGATAAGGCTATCGAAGCCTCTCCATCACTCCAATTACCATATATTATCCGATCTAAAGCATATGCTGAAGTGGGTGACTTTACATCAGCCTTTCAGGATGCCAGCACAGCAACAGAATTGAATTGTTGTAATAAGCGAGGACCTGCAACTCATAAATTAATAACAGCTATGCAAACGAAAGCGCTGTTGTTAGAAGATGCTAATTCCTACCCTTCACCTACTCACATGGAGTACAATAACGGAAAATCAAATGCCATGGATTTCCTCACCCCTATCGATATTACACCAACATGTATAGACTTGGTCACTGCCTGTAAACCGAAATCGCGTTCCTCATTAGTATCGGCTATTCAATCATATGATTTCGGTGATATGGAGTGTCAATTGTGTTTAGATATAATGGATGAACCAGTAACGTCTCCATGTGGTCATAGTTGGTGTCGAAACTGTATCCTTGATTCGCTAAGCTATTCTCGTTGTTGCCCACTTTGCAGGACATATTTACCCTCCTTTGGTTATTTTAACAACAGACCTACTGATAACAGTCTATGTGCTATCAAAAATTTCTACTTTCCAGCGGCTGGTCAAACTCGTAAGGAAGTTCATTTAAAAGATGGATCATTTGCCCCAAAGAAAATCCCTTTGTTTATTTGTAGTTTAACATTCCCTTGTGCTACAGAGCAATATCACATATTCGAACCAAGATATAGGGTAATTTAAACTTGAAATCTAATAATATTAGGCTCTTGTAAAAAAATGTTTGGAAAGTGACAAACAATTTGGAATCATTTTACCAAGCAAAGATCGTAGTTCCCCTTGCGCCGAGTTTGGCACCGTGGTCCGAATTTCTCATCATGAATCCATTGCATCTGGGGAATTGGTCGAAACTAATGAAGGCTTATTGCCACGATTCATAATTGAAACCGAAGGACTATACAGATTCAAGACTTTATCTGTGGAAGAAAACATTGATGGATATATGGAAGCTGTCATAGAACGAATAGAAGATATTGAACCTGAGGATAAGGATCCTAACTGGGATCACGAATCATTGGAAAGATTGGAAAGTACTGCAAGGACGTTTGTTAACCGATTGATATCATCTGTACCAGTAACTGCTAGATTGCACTTTGAGCGAAAGCATGGCATTATGCCGACTGATATAGGCGACTTTTCTTTTTGGCTTGCTGGAATCTTACCACTCAATCCTTATATATCCGCCCAGTTGTTGCCCTTGACTTGTGTTTCTGATAGGCTAAAGCTTATTTGCGATTGGATATCCAGAGCAACAACTTCATAATTTTCAAATCAAAATAGACAGTATTTAATATATTTTTCCAGTACTAGAATAGTGTCATGTTTTTACACTCAATTGGTAGCTGGCGATATCAGCAAAGAGCAGTTGAAATAATATGATTTCGCAAATGCAAATTAATATGTAATAAATCCCCTTTCGTCTAATAGATTTCCCAATTAAATTCCATGTATTAAAGACTGTGAGAATATCTCCAGTCATGAGCAAACAATTTCGGAACAATACACGCCAATCAAACTTCATCAATGATTCATCCAACCCAAGCTGTAGTGCATGACACAATGCTGTTCCACCAACCATCAATAACAAATACGGATACTTTTGGTTTTTGGAATTGACATGTAAAGCCATGACCATCATGGAAAAGATTTCGGTGACACTAAAGTAGATTTGAGAATAGAACATTGGATAGTAGCGATCATTCAAGTAATGCATCATCATAAAACATCCATACCAGACTGTTGGGATATTACTAACGATAGCTAGACAGGTGAGATATCGAGCTTTTCGATTCAACAAAGCAATCACCATCATTTCAATGACTCTTGAAGTCAGTATACACCAGAAGAATAACCATCCGAATATGTATAACGTATTGGCATCAACATTCAAGTAAAGTGATTTATAACAGTTTCGTGTACCTGCTGGAAATTTGACACCCAATCGAATAGTTGTTTCTGTTGTATATTGGATACATTTATAATATTCCTTATTGTATCCATCCCAACAACCAAGTGGAGGTTCAGTACACGTTTTCGTAGGATTAAACTGTTTTTCTGATTCAGATGGAATCAAATAAAGATGAGATGATATCACGACGATTAGACATACAATGAAACCTAGTAGGATTCCAATTGCGCGTGGGATTTGACTTTGAATGGTTAAGTTTGGTTTAACTTGTTGGTTTGTTGATTTCATGACGCGATAAGATTTGAAATACTCTTTTAATTCTTGTTATTAATTGAAAGAGTGATTTTTATTATACTTTGAATGATTTCTATATAAAGTACGATAATGAACAATTTAGTACAAAGATAAGAATCAATTTGATTTATTATTCTCAATTTTTTTGAAATACTCTTCATACCTAGGACCAAATTCCACATAGGTAAACCCCGCTGTGACAGCAGCTGAGAATACATAAATGTACCACGGTAATCCCTTTTGTTTTGGTATCAGTGGAGGTCGAATTCTCATTGAATTTTGAAGACAAAAAAAAATCAAAAAATCAATTGGGAAAATTCAATGGCAAGGAAATGGAAGAGAGAATCAAGAATGAATTGAAATTGAAGCAAAAGGAATGAATTTGATTTTTTTTGGTTTGTTTATAAACAAGAATTTTTATACCCAAAAACTTGATGTCAAATCCACCATTTCATTCCAAATTTAATGATCAAAATCCAGAGTATACAAATGTATTAGGTTTGGTGTTGACTACAAGTATCTATTCAATGTTTCAATCCACCTTAAGTTACTTCACTAATGGTCCTCCTCATCGAAAATGGTCATATTCTTATTACGCGAATATTAAATTGGTATTCATAAATTCAATTTCATCAATAGATTAAAGATTGTGTAAAATCAATGGCAAATCTAAATATTGTTGAATTACAATCAAAATTATCAAAAATCATTTCGTCTCCATTACCATTTGATGCTATCACTGAATCATTTCAATTGGAAACTTCAAAAATGGTCATTGAGTTTATAAAGAAAAATGCTCCCGGTGAATGGCCCGAACCTGCCAATGAACTGGGATTTATCAACGGTCAATCGATATCAATTAAAGGTTATTCAAGTGATAAAATTGTATTGTATCTACATGGAGGTGGTTATTATTTGGGTTCAGCTGAAGGTAGTTCAATAACGTGTTATCAGATTGCTAGAGAGAGTGGTTGTACTGTGATGGGTAAATGGATTGTTTGATAACACATAGCTATAAACTACAGATTAGCACCAAAGAATCCTTATCCATGCGCATTGATCGATGCACTTTCTGCTTACCTAGCATTGAAAGAAACAAATGGGGCATCAAATATTATCTTGGCAGGAGATTCTGCTGGAGCAGGTTTATCAATAGCCACGATATTTGCATTAAGAGATATGGGCGAGGATCTACCCGCTGCTGGGTATCTTATCAGTCCATATGTAAAGCATAGAAACTTACCTTTAGCTTGATTTAACTCATTCTTCGCCGAGCTGGACATACAACAATGGAATAGATATCTTTAATGATCCAGTGATATCCGATCCTTTATTAGGTGAAAGAAAACACTATTACACCACAAATATTAATCTTAAACATCCTTACGTTAGTCCATTTTGGAGTCAAAGTTTTCACCAAATCCCACCACTTTTTATTCAAGCAGGTCAGGTGGAACAGCTAATAGATGAAATTGAAAGTTTTGTAGATAATGTTGTAAAGACAGATGGTAATAGTGTGATATTGGAAGTTTATGAAGTAAATTAAATCTTTAATAGAGATAGGCACATGTTCATGTATTTCCATTACTTGTCAGACATCACTCAGCATCCCAGATAAGCTTTCAAAGGGCAGGTGAATGGATCAAAAATCTAGAACATATTGAAAATCATAGCACTCGAATTGACTTGGATTATGATGGAATAGAAATGGAAGTCCAACTATTACCTGTATCTGAATGGAATACCAATCATTAAAATAAACCTCTTTGTAAAATTTCCTTTTCGATTTTTCTTTTTTTAAGATGGGAATCACAGAGAAAATCGATGATATTGTCAAAGAAATCAATAGGTATTAGAAGTTCAACTCAATTGTCAGAACTCAAAAGAACAAAGTAATTTCAATCATCCATTAAAGAAAAGGCTACAGAATACCATTTAGGTTTACTCAAGGCTAAATTAGCAAAATATAGAACAATGCTATTAGAACCTGCCGGAAAATCTGGTCCTAAAGGTGCTGGATTCGATGTGGTAAGGTCTGGTGATGCTAGAGTAGCGATGGTTGGATTCCCATCTGTAATAATCACCCTTTTAATTGTTTAGGTTGGAAAATCAACGTATAATTTAAAATACTAACAAATCAATAGTTTATTATCAAAAACAACAAAAACAAAATCAGAAGTTGCAGGATATGAATTTACCACATTAACTTGTATACCTGGAAAAATTCATTACAATGGTGCACAAATTCAATTGTTGGATTTACCAGGTATTATTGAAGGTGCAGCACAAGGAATTGGTCGAGGTCGACAAGGTACACTCATCATAATTAACATCAAGTGATTGCTGTTGCTAAAACGGCTGATTTGATTTTGATGATGTTGGATGCTACTAAAGGTCCTAAACAACGGGAATTATTAGAAGCAGAATTGGAAGCTGTAGGAATTCGAATCAATACACATAAACCAAATATTTATTTCAAGATCAAAAAAGGTGGTGGTATTAAATTCACTGCTACTGTAAAGTGTACATTTTTAAATCAAAAAATGGTGTACAATATTTTACATGATTATAAAGTAAGCTATAATTGTGATTTATCGAATAGATTCATAATGCGGAAGTATTGGTACGAGAAGATGCAACGGTAGATCAATTTATTGATGTTGTTTTGGGGAATCGAAAATATCTGAAATGTCTTTACTGTTACAATAAGATTGATCAAGTTTCAATTGAAGAGGTAGATCGATTAGCAAGACAAGACTATACTGTTGTGGTTTCTTGTGAGTTAGATCTGAATATTGATTATTTGATTGATCAAATGTGGCATCATCTAGATCTTATTCGAGTTTATACCAAACGTCGTGGAGAATACCCTGATTTTGATGGAGGTTTGATTTTAAGGAGAGGGGTTACAGTGGAAGAAGTCTGTTTGGGTATTCACAAGTCATTAGTGGATGAGTTTAAGGTATTGTTGAATTTTGTTTATGAAAATAGTTTGCTTTGGTATGGGGAACCAGTGCTAAACACACACCTCAAAGGGTTGGATTAGCTCATGTTATTGAAGACTCTGATGTTGTTCAAGTGTTCAAAAAGAAAGCATAAATAAAAAATAATTCATCAAACTAAATCTTGGTGTTGGTTTTTGAAGGGTCAAACTTTTTAGGGTACCATATTTTTCCCTTTTTTTTTCAAAACCTCGTTCAAAAGTATGTCAAATACAGCAGTGGTAAATTGAGCAAACAATCTAACCTTGACAAAGCCAGAGATATACAATTGGGTAATAAACGATGTAGTGGAAAAAATGTCTAGAAGATTTGCAGAATTAGGATTAGATGAAAATGTATTAACAGATCTTCGACAAGTAACATCAATCAAGTCATTAATAGAGTGTTTTTCTATTAGATATGGGAAACAAAGATTCGACAGATGGGTGTAGCTCCATTTCCAGTTGCACAGAATGCAATTCCTGTCCAATATTTGGCCATGAACCCTGGGCTTATGCCAATGAATATGAACCCGGTTTGTTACACTTCAGATCTGATTATATATAGGAAATTGGATATCGACCTTTAACAGACCAGCAGTTAGCTCAGCATAATGGTTTTTCGTCAGACAAAACATTTATGCATTTGTAGTTTATTTACCGCAAAATGATGGAGCAAGTGATATTCAAGTTCCTGAAGCGAATATGACTCGAGAGGTGATTTGATTATTTTTGTAAACAGTGTAACAGGAAATGGACCAGATTATTCTGAAAGCATCAATCCCAAGTATCCATATATCAGTGATTTTAACATAACATCAGAAGCGATAATAAAAAAGACCAAGAAACAGTCTAGGATTGTTCAAGTAGATGGACCTCAAGATGAAGAGGAGGATGACGATGAGGAACAAGTTTGACCAGATTTAATTGACCAACAGGATGATGGAGGCGATTCTGTTCTTGGATCAGACTTGGATGATGATGATACCGATGACGAACAACAAATAGAAGATATGATTCTATGTCAATTTGAAAAAGTTTCTCATGTGAGAAATAAATGGAAATGCATTTTAAAGGATGGGATTGGAAACATTAGTGGCAGAGATATGGTTTTTCATCGAGTAATTCCATCTTCTAAACAGAATTATAGGCAACTGGTGATTTTGATTTTATGCGTTAATACAACTTTATCATTTAATACCTGATTGTATTTATTATTAAAGTAATGAGGGTTGAATGTTGTATCATGAAACGGTATGGCTTAAATGGATCCTAGTTAGTCCCATTATAGTTCATCATGTGATACGTAAAATGAAATCAGTATTGGCGGTAATGTGGGGATTTACGTCCAGTTTCATCACTTGGTTCATAATTCAAAACCCTATTACTACTAAATTCATTAATTTATTTATCATTTGTAAATGTTTTGTCCTCGGTACAAGAGAGTTTGGAACCGTGTCGAAAAAAGGTTATTTTCGTAATTGAGCCCATTTCGATTTCTTGATCTTTCTCAATTTGGTATTAATATCCATACGACAACCGTCATTGGCCATATGAAGAAAAATACGGGCAAGATTGGTTGCATCATCAATCCCACTATCAATGAGTAATTGGCATACAATTTACCTATGTGGACGACCTTGGAATTCCATTTTCAAAAAACTCAACATACTATTCAAATTTCCTGAACTTTTATCGTTAAGTATAATGAGATTGATTACGTCTTATAATAATCTTGAAATTGTTTTCGTAGATTTATGATGGATTTCATATAATCTGGTCTGACCATTCCATAATAAGTGATTTCCTTTTCAAAGAAATCTCGTAAATCCCAAGGTCCATCAGTTACAAAAACACAATCATTAAATCTAGTATCATTAATAAAAACTTTGGGTACGGTTTGGGACAATAGGTTTCCAACCAAGTTTTGAATTCATTATAGACTTGATCAAATGGGTCAGCTTTATCAACCATTTCCTACAAACATAAGATTTTATGAGTGTTTACCTGAGTAATTCCAGTTAATGATATACAGAATTCAGTCAGAGTTGGTTGTAAGATGGGTCGAACATAACGATGAAATTGATCCACAATCTGTAACGTTTGACCATCAATTAAGATCACAGGAAACTCTATGATTTCACTTGCATAATCAAATCTAGAGTTTTCATCACAAGTTCCTTCAAAATCCAGAACCAAATAGTAAGCAAATGGTTGAGGTCTTTGACTTAATAATATCATATTATACCTTGAATCTTTCATCTCATTTTGAATTCGAGCAAATTCCAGTAGCTTCTCTTGTTTCTTTTCCACTGCCTTTTGTTTTAATGCTTTCTTGACTTGTTTATGCTAAAATTACAAACTCAATAGTACCATTTCTCTTACAGTTGCTTTTGGTGTTATTCCCAATTCTGCTAATTGCGCTTGTAAATTATCCACATTTGGGGTATTCTTTTCATTCATAAAGGAAAAGAATTGCTGGTAATACAACAAGGTAACGAAATAGTAGATGAAAAGTACAAAATGTGTATATTACAAATCTAATGAGGACAAGTTTGATTAAACCCGATAAATGTAATGTAAATGTGTCTACAAATCGGTAAGGTAAGGCAATCCACCTCATGCTTGAAGTCCCATATTCGGGAACTGCTGCGTAACATTCAATTAAATTGGGAGTGAATGGAATACAGTCAAATTAACAAGTCCCTGGTATACAACCAGACATTCAAGCCTAGTAATTAGCTAATGGGTTTGGTTCGATAACGCGCCCATTTTCAAAGTCTTGAATTGAAACTAGCGGACGAAGCCTAAGCAAAAACATCCGTTGGTTTCACTGGCCTAAAAGGGAAAGGCTATATTCTAAATAGATATTTAACGGCGCTTCCCAATGTTATAAATAGACCCAGTTCAAAAGTTGATTAAATTAATTCTAGACCATGTTCACTCTTTCTTCTCCTAAAAATATTAACGAATGCTCCAACCAATCCTCTTCGCCTAACAAAGTATGTGGATTCAATCCTTCTTTCGAGCATTCTTATTCTTCTCCTTCATTACCTCCTAAATCACAATCCCTGGTGGATTTGCTGTTTCTTGAACCTGATGAATTGGATACCCTGAAATCAAACTCCATTTCTATTTCCAGCAAGAGGTCACTGTCCAGCTCAAGCTCTGATCATTCTTACAGGAAAATGACTCGTTGTGAAGTCAAAATGATTGAAACTCAAATCAACGTTGAAAATGCTCAACGGGAGTCCAGAAAGTGCAAACGAAACCCTTTTAAAAAACACTTGTCTATATAAATAAATTAATATTATTCTCGCTCAATTCAAGTGTTTATTTTAAAAGTCTTGTGGTAAGAGTATCGACATTAAGTAACTACAAATTACCAAAACTGACGGTTCGATGATTATTTACTGTTTCAAGGTGTAATGGGGAAATTGTTAAGTTAGCGGCTTACTAGAACCGCTTACTAATTTATCACTCATAAAATGTAATCAATTAGAAAGAAGTGGGTCATTCTAAGCATTATCATATTGAATCATACAGGCCTTTCTCTTTGATTTGATTGTGTTCACTGTGGATGGTCAAGTAGATGTCGAATGGGACACCAACGGTCATATGATCGACCTTCCATATCCATAAATTCTACCAATCACTGAAATAGAATTCTATCGCTTACTGCTCGTGATCTTAAAGGTTAGTGGGATTTTCTCTTGGTGCCTTAGTTGTGTTTTGTTAAATTAAGGATACAGTTAATTTTATAAGTTTGAGTTGTGTTGCGTAGGAACTGGAATGTCTTTAAAGACGATTGGTACTGATTACAGCTGAATCAATTAAAGGGGCTTTTATATGTGAAGGCCAAAGGCATGTTTAGAATAATGAAAGCATTAAATGAAATGCTGTAAACGAGTCAGTAAATAATACGCACACGATAGACTCATACTCCTTGAAGGCTCGTCATTTTTATGAAGTGGTGTAGATCTTTTGATCAAGCTGTGATGTGCACAGACCAGAAGAAAGATGAAAGTTACATGACAATAGTTCATCATAAGACAACATTAGAAAGCGTTGAAATTTGGTTTTAACTCTTCGGTATAGCATGAGGTATTATGGAGGATAATCGGCACTCTTAAACCTTTTTTCAGATTATGCTCAGTGCAAAGTGATACAAAAGGAATGTGATGAAACGGTACGTGATAGACCCCCAGAAATTCCAACAAAAAGCAAGAGTATCCTTCATTAGACGAAAAGGAGAAGAGCAGCAAACTATACAGTTAGTTCTTCTCGCAGTCGTGCAACTAACCTGGTGATTTACCAGTCAAATGAAAGACCGAAAGTTGGCTGATGGTATTCGTGTATTCAGTCAATGGACGAATCCGTCAGTGGCTCCTCCTAATCACAGACTATTTAAACAAACGCAACTCAAATGGAATTTTAAATCTTATTACTCGTCTATATCCATTCCAATGTACAATCTTCTTTCTCCAAAATCTAAATTTACCCAATGCCTTAATACCGATAAGCCTACAAGAATCTTTGGCTTTGATCCTTCTTTTGAACATTCTTATGTTAGTCCTTCCGCTCCTCTTCCTAGCCCTTCTCCATGCGCTTATACATACTTATCTGATGAAGAAGATGATAGTTTATCAGATTCTGTTTGCTCGTCAACTTCCAAATCAATCACCTTCAAAAGGGTACTTTCGGATCCTACCTTAAAGGACACTTATATGAAAGCAAGTCGTAATGAAATGAAATTAATTGAAACTCAAATCAATATGGAAAACGCTCAAAGAGAGAGTTTAGTGTTGAGGAGGAGACCTTTCAAGAAATCATTGTCCATAAATTAATATACATCACATACTCAATCACTCTATATCATTGTTTTTGGTTGTTAATTTTATTGAGGTGCTTCTAGATCTAACTGTTGTACAAACATGGCAATAGATGATTGGTTCATTTTGTGATCGGGCACTGGATGAGACTGTCCGCAGTTTCGTAACAAAAGAGAATGATAAATGATAACTAATATATCTGTAATCTTGTACTGTTTCTACTCTAAAACTAAGTCCATCAGTCATTTCAATACGGCGTAGACTATGTTATTCAAAGATGGTAAAGAATTCCTTGTCGTTACATAACATCTAGATAAAACCATCCAAATGATTTGCAATGATAATTATATTAAATGAAAGTCTAGTCGCGTTAACAATTAATTACTCAAAAACTACAAGAGTTGCACTTACAGTAAAATAAAGAGAATGTTCATTTGCAAAAAAAAATTACGCTGCCTCTACTTCGGCCATTTCAGAAGTCATCAGTTTCAATCTAGTTAAAGCTTGCTTGGCCAAATCCAATTTACCACGTTTCTTGAACTCCAATGCATTTTCTTTAGCTACCACCATGGCTTCTTTGACCGATTTACAATACCCTACCATCTAAATTATGGAAATTGTTTACCTGGCATATCCAACATTCCCATTTGGATACTCGTAACTAGCATATTCATTTTAATCTCATAACCCGATTTTTGGAAATTCAAATCTTCTGGGACTGCCATACCTTTGGCTTTCAATTGCACTATTTGCTGAACGATTAATCCATGCTCGTGTTCCAACACTTGATTAGATTTGATATTGTCGGGACTAATGGTAAAATTGATTAAACATCATACTTTAAAAAGTTTGCTTCCAAATCATCCTCTATCTCTTGACTAACTTGATTTTCAGAGACAAGACTTTGCTTAGAAGCATTGGCGCTAGGTGTTGATTTTGCTGTTGAGGTTTCCTTTGAAGTTTGCAAATTAGGGGAGCTGGCCGAAGTAGGCCGAGAAATAACATTTTGAGAAGGTTCTAGTGGTTTTAACTTGGAATCATCTATCTGCGAAGCAGCAGTGCCTGTTACAATTTTAGCATTGTTTACAGGACTAATTGCCTTGGTAGGAATTTCAAGAACATTGGTTTCACCAAAGGTCAAAACCAACCATTTTTCCGACAATTTTGCAATATCTGGTTTAACCAATGGCGCCCTCAATCGAATCTTGATTTCAACTTTCGCCCCAGTTGGTTTTCTAGGATTCGATGGATCCATGACCTAGCAAGATCAATTTATGTAATAGATTACCGGTACAACTTGATGGATATCACATTTTGATAGTAGATCATTCAATGGTATTATGAATTTACCAAACACAATTTTTTTCGATAACATTCCAAATAATGATTTAGAAAGATAAAATAATTCAAAAGTAGCTTTTTTTCGTTCTAAAAATCTCTGAAACGATTTGGTACGTTCAATTTTAATTTTGGTCTTAAAGTTGTATTCTACACAATAAGAAAAGCGTGAATGATACCTGGATTATTTCCAATAACGGTGCATGAATCACCTTTACCTTCTGATCGGGTACCATTTGGATCAAATGGCCAACCTGCATCAAAAGACACCCCACTTTCAATTTCATTCACATCCTTCACTATATAATCCAATCCTCGAATGATATTGATTTCCATTTCATCAAGTGCAACATCATTGTGTGATTGTGCAATAGTATAATCTAACGTCGTATAGGAAAATCTGAAGGGTAATTCAGTTTGTTTTAAAGATTTCAACGATTTTAATGTAGTTCGATCATCAATCAATCCTTTTTTACGTTTATGAAATTCTAAAGCTAAATCTTTTTGATTGGCTGTAAAATACTGTGCAGATAGTTTGGTGCATAATGATATTTGTGACTCTAGCGTATTTTCCAAATGTTGCAATAAATCTGGTGTCACGGAAGTTTGATTTGTTGGCACCACGATCTGAGATGAAGGCAAGTGGTTTTGTGTTTCTTCGGTTGTAGCAGTGGGACCAGGTGACAATGCTGGTGTTTTTGTAGGTGTGGAAATATCCATAGGTTTACCAGGAATCTTGAAATTTGGATCAAAGATCCCCAATTCTTGATAACTGATAATCTGCTGTTGTATTAATTTAGAAATTGCCAACATTTCTCTCGCCTTTTCCAACATATTTTGTTTTTTGAAACCCAATGCTGCTTTCTTATACTCTAATAATCTCGCCTCCAATAATTGTACTTTTTTCAAATCATCTACACCTTCATTTTCCACATCGACTTCTGACTCAATGTCAAGTTTGGGTGGAATTCCAACAACTTGAGGTGACGAAATCGCAGAAGGTACTGCTTGAGTAACAGGTGAATTAACAACTTCCACTGTGGTTGATTTTGATGGTATTGGTGATTGAAGGTTAGAGATTGGAGGTGGTGAAGGGGGGATTTTAAAAGATGGATCTAAAATCCCTAATTCATGATAACTTGATAAATAACTTTGTATTGTTTTTGATATTGCCAACATTTCTCTTGCCTTTTCAAGATTATTTAGTTTTTTGAATGTTAAAGCTGATTTCTTATACTCTGCACTTCTGGATTCTAATAACTTGACAATTTTGGAATCATTGATTGTTGAATCTTTGAATTCATCATCACTTTGTGGTGGATTGGTTGCCATTGGACTTGTTTTAGATACTGGTTCATGACCTTCAACCAAATTGAGCTCAGCCTATTATAATTAACGACCAATGTTTACCAATAAAGCAGGATCATTCATATCATCATCTGTAAATTCTACTTGAATATCTTGATCAATATCCTTTGGTATGGTTGATAAAATCTGATCAATATCGTCTGGATTGACTATACTTGGTTTAGGTTTCGGTTTTGCTATTGGTTTGACTGTAGTTGGTTCATTGATTGTCATTGAAGCTAATTCAGCTAGTAAATCAGGGTCATTCAATTCATCATCATTGTACTGAATGTTTATGTCCAAATCTTTCAATTCGGGAATGTCAGGAATATCTGGAATATTCAAACTCTCTTTGCTACCTTTGGCATCTTTGGTACCAAAACTCCACATTGTTGAAACGGTAAAAATTGACCACTTGGAATGATTTCATTTTAAAACAAACTTTTATTAAATTGGTAATGGCCTAGATAAGAATATGAGAGTATCAAAATATACAATGATCCAGATGATTCAGTTGAAAAATCAACCAAATTTCTAAATTCTATGTTATAAAACAGCGTAAACAGTTCAAACAAGACCTATCTCAGCGGTTGCCCGTTGGGAATTACTCAAGGATTTGATCAATACATGACCATGTTCTGTAATTGTATTGTTTTGACTTAAATCGTCGTAAAGTTCTTGGAAATTGGTGATAAGTGTCTGAAGACCATGCAGATATCCAGAATCTGGGCCAACAGTGGTAGGTGGATAATTGGCATTGTAATCGATGCTGAGTATGCAATTTGCGAAATCAATCATTTTTATATCAACTTCTTTTGTTGGATTCAATTGCCCATCGTATAATATTAATAAGGAAGATGCGTAGAATCTGGCTGTTGACATGGTGGATATGACATCTCGAAGTTTGGCTAGTTTTGCTAAAATTCCAGGTATATGTCCAATAAGGTAATGTTGTCCATCATCTAAAAACGATAGTAAAGCTTGCTTGAAATTTTTGGGATTAATTTGTCGTCCAACATACTTATCTAAATATCGATATGATTTAGTATCTTGGCGATATAACTATATTGTATTAATATACACAAAACTTTTACTTGCATGCCACATATTCGCACACCTAGCCTTTTCGAAGTACTACGTTCACATTTTCGTTCTTGGGATAATTTTTTCTCTGGAGACGCATTCACACCATGTTGTCGTGTTCCCATTTTCAAATCTAATATTGATGGAAACTGTAAGCCTTGTGTTAAATCTTCCAACAGCAAGAATTGTTGTATGGAACTGTCAGTGGTTTCTGCTTTCAGTTTCGCTAATCGGTTGTTGTATAAGTGAACTGACCAGGGATTGATATGTTTTCTAGCTGGTGTCTCTGTATGACTATCAAATGGATTTTGATCTATGTTATCAGCTGAAACACCAGGATGATAAGCCAAGTTTTGTGGTTTCTTAATTTTCATTGAAGTTTTTGGCTTCAAAAATTCATCATCTGACATTTGGAACATTTGCTCATCGTCTGATTGCAACATTGGAGAAATAAGTTGGGGGGATTGATCAGTATTGGACAAAGATTTTGGAGAATTCGGTTTTTGAAACTTGGAAGGAGTCCCTTGATCAAAATGATGATTCAAAACATCAGTTACAGACTTCAGCTGGGCAAATCTAGCGCGTAAACCTTTGGGTGAAAGAGCTTCTTTAAAGACTTGTTGTTGTAGTTTTCGATTATAAAATTTTGCACTTTTCTCTTTCATATTTGGTATCTCTTCTTCTTCGACTAATAAATGTTTGTTGTTTTCTAATAGAACAACTGGCGAATTTTCCCCTAATTGATTATCATCTACCGAGTGTCTAAATGTGACATTAACAATTCCAAGATAAGATGCTAAAAAGGGTAATAATTCGGGATGATCTGCTGCAATTTTTTCATAAAATGTTTGTTCTCTAACAAAAAAGTTAACAATAATAAAAGCAAACCTGTTATCATGTGGTTTACACAAGGCTTTCTCAGAAAACCGTAGAAAGGAAGCATGACCACCAACTTGATTTTTAAAGGGAGTTAAAGGAAGAGAAGGATTTGATGACAAGTAACTTGATCCATATATATCCAACTTTTCATCATCTTCCGCATCACTAACTCGAGATGACAATGAACAAGTATCTGATTTATTTCTCCACGAGCTGGTACCATGCTCATAATCTGATTTATAATCTAAATGACTTTGTGAAATAGAATGAGAAAGTAACGAATCGGAAGAAGGAATCCTTCTAGCATCAGGTGTAAAATGTTGCGGTAAACTGGTAGAGAGATGCAAGGATGCATCTGGAGTTATTGGTCTTTCAGGAAAGATAGCAGGCGAAACAGGCATACTTGGTAATACCGAATCCTCTTCCAACGTAGGATATTGAGGTACTTGCGACATAGAATTTGAATAAGTAAAATGCAAGTGTGTTATTGTAGGTTCTGTTAGCATAAAGAATCCCTGAGTGTGGGGGATATAAAAGGGAAAAAACATATGATGGCGAGTTGTTTATAAACCACGTGTAGGTCTGGCAAACAAATATGGGATGGATCCTATATGGAAGCAATAGTAGATGAATGGTATACTGATCTGTAGTTTAAAGACTATATTTGTTTTCGTTTCTGTCTTTTGTCTTGGTATTTGTGTTATTTGAGCAACGAAACGTGTTACTAACGTGTTGCTAACCTTATTTGTCACACTCTTGAAGTAGTGTTTAGTTTTATTTTAAGTGTCCTTGTCATTTAATAACAAAGTTGATTGACATTAAATTATTTGTATGGAGTTAGTTTGAGTGATAGTATTAAAACAATTAACTCTGTTCTCTATTAGCTCATTACAAACTCCTTTCAAGTTTCAAGGTGTTTTATCACTCGAGTGGTTTCCAGTTTATATTTTTTTTTTAATTTCATTCATGGCTCCAAAGAATAAAAAGAAATTCATTGACCCAAAGAACTCTACAACTTTCGCTGTCGTTCATCGTTCTCAAAGGGATGCTAGAATTGCTGACGAAGAAGCTTCAAAATATGTCCTTAGACCATTACCTCCTTCAAATAATTTACTAGTATTTATTTATTATAATTAACTTTTGTAGCGAAAAGGATTCAGACCCGATTGGCACCCGGATGATGTGGTCAGTCCTGAATTATTGGGAGAAGAAATGGAAGACGATGATGATGAAGAAGAAGACTGGTTTGACGAAGATATCTTGGATGATGATGATTTATTAAATGAATATGCCATCAAAAAAATGTCAAATGGAAATGAGCTGAATCAGAAAGATATGGTGGCTTATGATGGGTTTGAGAAACGTGTCGGAACACAAGATCCTTCAAACTATGGTGTGTATTTCAAAAACCAAGATGATTATGATTACCTACAACATTTAAAACCAATCGGACAAGATCCGAGTGCAGTACTAGTAGAACCAAAGCATGTGAAACCTGAAACACTGGGTATACAATTTAAAGTATTTATCGGTTATTATAATAGTTAGGATAAAGAAGATGGTGAAAACCTTGACTTGCAAATGAAAAAGAAGCTTAATCTCCCATCATCAGCATTAGCTTCTAATCAAGAATTGGATATCGGGTTGTTGAATCAAGTAGAGAATCCATTAGGTTATTTTGTTTGTATTAATATTAGGCAATCAAATCGATCTGGATCCTTCATTGAGAGAAATATTGACAGCTTTGGATGATGAAGCATATGTGGAAAATGATTTAGAGGATGATTTCTTTGATGCGTTTCATATGGACTCTATGCCAGAAAAGTACCAAGCTTTGGAAAATCAAGTATATGAAGAACCAGAGGATGTGGAACAAGAGCCTTGGATGAGAGAATTCAAAAAGTATTTTTTGTTAATTTTTTAATCATAAATTAGATTTCAAAATTCTAAACAACCAGGCAGTGATGATGAATTCAGTGACGAGTAAGTCTATTGTTTGTTTATTGAAAGTGATTTTTCGGAAGGAACTGAGAAACCATATGTAAAATCTAGAGGTGCACGAACAGCCACTACGTCATTTTCAATGTCATCCTCAGCCATGTTCCGAAATGAAAAACTAACGTTACTGGATGATCAGTTTGATAAATTATTGGAAGAATATTCGGATGATGAAATTGGGGAATTGGATGCGGAAGATGAAGAGGTATTGGGAACGTTGAATGTATCTGGATTAGCATTGGAAGAAACTTTGGAAGAAAAGCGATTGGATGAAATGTTTGATGATTTCTTGGGAAATTTAAAAGTAATTGGTAATCGTAGACGGGTAGTGACTCGTGATCCATCCGAATCACTATCAGCTATTCGAACAGAGCTTAAACAAGAAGCGGCTGAAGTTGTACATCAGTATAGTGTTATTGAGGATGTAGATGTGGTTGATATCCCAATGCCGTTCCCAGAAAAGAAAGAAAAAGAGCGATGGGATTGTGAAAGTGTATTGACTATGAACACCAATATATATAACCGACCTAAACTGATTCAAGAAATATCAAAAGGTGTGCCGAAAATCAGATTACGAAAAGGAATGCCTTCAGTTGTCCCTGAACCTACCTCCGAATCAGAATCGGAATCAGCATCTGAACCTGAACGACGTAATAACTAATAACTCACATCTAGTCAACAAAGGACAAGCTCGAGCCAAACAAGAAACTAAGGAAGAAAAGAGAGCACGTAAAGCTGCCATTAAACAAGAACGTAAGATGAGACGTATGACCAAGAAGGCCACCAAGACTGCGTTTGAAGAGGAAAAAGAACGACAGATTAAATTGGTGCCTAATCATAAATTACAAGCACATTCCATTCATATTCAATAAAGTATCTTGTATTTTTATATTTTTTACAATCAAAACCACTCCCAAATTCGTCCAATATTAGTACTTTCATGTTATTCTATCTTGTTATAGTTTGCTCTTACACAGCAATTCATAGAAAGTTGTTCATTTCCAACCACTGAAAAAACTAGTCGGCGAAGTGCACCAGCCAACAACCACAACAAATTCTAAAAAAGTTAAACTTAAGGAATGAATATACTATGGATATTAATAACATTACAACCAATGTTATCACAGCAACGATCCATTCCACATCGAATCCGTCCAAAACAACGCTATCACCCAATACACCATGGACATGCAAGAATACATCATGGTCAGCATGGAGCTAAGACATCACAGTATCGAACAGGTAATGTCTCGTAACTGATGTCAGGAAAGTGGCATAATAGGATTGATGATGTAATACCGAATACTGGATTGGATGATGTGGGCGATGGGATGGTTAGAACAACAGATTCGGATGAACCTCAAATTCGAAAGACAGATCCATTGGATGGGATTGGGGCATCAGGAAAAATTGATCCATCTGATGGGAATGGGATTAGAATTATGGATGGTGAAGATCCAATTTTGGATTTTCCTGATCCATCTGAACCTATCACTCGTTTGATCAATCCAACACAAACCGTCAGCATTACAAGTTTTAGTAGTGTTGCCACAGCTACTACGGCTACGGCTACAGCAACAGCAACGACGGCTGCTCGTATGAGTGACGAGGGTTTGTCAGTGGTAGCTATGGTGGTAATCGTCATGGCATGTGTCATTATTTTCATTTCAACCTATATCTGTTTCCGGATGTATAAAGGACGTAGTGGACCATTTTTTCAATTACCAGATAATGATGATACAGACACGTTAGGTCGTCAATACTCATTTACAACATCTTTGCAGTTTGAGCGTAAATCGTTGAAAAGAGGTGGGACAAGGAAATTATTGGAGCGTTTGAAAGGGTCATTGAAACGTGATGGAGGTATGGAAAATTTGGTGCCAAAGGAACCAGAGGGATTGGAGGTGCATGTGCCTAAAGTGGATATGTATGCAAAGTTGGAACAGCGTGTGGGCGAACTACAGGTTCATGCAGATGGGAGATTTATGGATTCAAGTTGTGTGGAGTTATCACCCGAAGCGGTGAGGATGCGAATCGCAGATTTGAGTTTACATGTGGGTGACTGTTTGAAAAGAGTGATGGATCGAATTGAAGAATTAGGATTGTCCCACTTATTTGATTATCATTTATTGTATGAGATGTCTGATGAGAAAAAGGTATGGAAATTTATGAAACTGATGGACAGGTGTTAGGAAAATATCAATTCAAAGCAATACCAGAATTTGATGCATTGTTTATTCAAGGGCAGTTAATTCATTTAACACTCAACAAAATCCAAACATTATGGAGTCAAGATTTTTGTAGACAGTTGAATCATAAGTGGGTAGAAGGCCAATTGGATCCGAAAGAGTTAATTGGAGTTATTGAAAGAGAAAGTCCTGCCGAACTTGATACAATGATGGGTATATATATGACGAATGTGATGATGTTGATGATGAAGGAGGAAGGGGAAGTGAGTATGGGGTCCATGGAACGCAAGATGAATCAAATCAACCGACATAGGTTAGAATTGAAGGAACCTGAGCTGTATCAATGGATGGTAGCAGAGTATACAAAAGTAGGACGTGAGCTGGTCCAACTCACGTGGATCTTACATTTAACGAATGGAATTGGGTACAAGAGTATTGGACAACGATACCAACAAGAGTATCATGAACGAGTTGGAGTTGTGGAAGCTGGTATGGAAGAGGAGAAAGAGTATGAGTATGTGTTTGTGTCATTATCACCTGGAGTTGAAATGGAAGATGGGATTATACGCGAACGAGTATTGATAGGAAGGTAGTTTTGATAATAAAGAGCAATAATATTTTTAAATTTAATGTGTTATGACAAGTTCTTTAAGTATTTGTTATCAACAACACAATGAAACTACCACAAAATAAAATCCATTTTAAATGAACAGTCAATATAAATCCAATTTAAATGAAATGAAATCCAAACTATCCAAAAGGATTCAAGGTAATGACTTTACGGGGTGGTGTTTTGGGTTGAGGCTTTGTTTCCAAGCCTTCTTTTGCTTTCTTGACATTAAAGAGACATACAATGAAAGACAGTCAAAGAACTGTTCAGTTCAACTCAACTGGAAACAATTATGTGTCCAACTATGTATCAACTACTAAATACAATATCGCTACTTTCTTTCCAAAGTTTCTGGGTGAATTCTTTTCAAAATAGTAAATATCCTAATTTAATACTTATTCTAGTCCGAATTTGTTTTTCTTGCTCATTGCTCTCTTACAAGTATGGACTCTTCATTTTCATTCTTTTTTAAATACACTTGAATTACATCACTTCAATTAAATATACAAACTAACAAATAGCAAATCCCTACTATATCTCCTACATCGCGATGGGGAAACACCATTCCATTATCTTTTATCCTCATCCTGTCTGGTGGAAGAGAATTACTCGAAGACTCGAAAAGAAGAATGCAGGATCAACAATTAAACTCTTCTTCCATTAAAGTCCTCAATAATCACACCTTCAAACCTATCGCTTGGAGAGACTTGAAGGTATTCAAATCAGTATTCTCACTCAAAGGTCGGTGATATTGTTAAAATTGAAAACAACGAATCTATCGCCGCAGATATCGTCATTCTCTCTTCTTCAGAACCCGATGCTATGTGTTACATTGAAACCGCAAACTTGGATGGGTAAATCATCACAACTTAATATTAGTGAAACCAACTTGAAAATTCGTCAAGGTTTACCCGAAACTGCTGATATCTTGACTCCTGAAGCTGTTTCTGCTATCTCTGGTATCTTTATACAACTAACAAAAAGGTCATATCGTTACGGAATTACCAAATAGCAGTTTATACACTTTTGAAGCAAACTTGACCTTAAATGGAAAACAAATTCCTCTATCCCCAAAACAGTTGCTCCTTCGAGTATCATATATGCTTTATTAATATGTAGGGTGCTCAGTTAAGAAATACTCGTTGGGTTTATGGAATTGTGGTTTTTACTGGCCATGAGACGAAATTAATGAAAAATTCTTCTACTACCCCAGTAAAGTACACAAAGGTTGAACGTATGGTCAATACTCAGATTATCTTTTTGTTTTTCTTGTTGTTGGCTATGTCCATCGTCTGTACTATCGGTCAGTACTTTGCTGAGGTAAGGAAACACCACCCCACTTCTTTTATCTTTCTCGTATCGCTTTCTGATCAATCACTTACTGTGTTGTCTTTGTAAAATTTTCCTTTAAGAGTTCACTATTGTCAAACAATTCTTAATCTGTTTGCGTATATTCGCTTTGCGTTTCTTTGAATCCATTCTTACAGGTTTTAATTTTTTTTAGCAAAATGTTCCTTTTGTACGAGGAATTTTAATCAATAACTTCCCTGGAGAGCATTTACCGACCTCAGCATTACAGTTCTTTAAGGTACACACTTTCGAAAATACCTAACTCGGCAGAACTTTTTAACCTTTATTTGTCTCTACAACAGTATGATTCCAATCAGTTTGGTAGTCACTGTTGAATTGGTGCGTTTCGCCCTGTGTATGTTTATCAATAACGATTTGGATATGTATTATGATGTAAGCGACACTCCAGCGGTTGCTAGAACTTCCACTTTGATTGAAGAATTGGGACAAGTTGATTTTATCTTTAGCGACAAAACTGGAACGTTAACAAGAAATGTTATGGAATTCAAAATCGCATCTATTGCTGGTAGAATGTACTCGGATTTGGATGAATCTGAAGCTGCCAAATATTTTTCAGAAAATCCTGATTATCTTACATATGCTGATATGAAGAAGGATAAAGATGCTGGAATGAATAGTCAACATATTGATAATTTCATGTCACTTTTGGCTGTTTGTCACACTGTTATTCCAGAACACGATGAAAAAGATCCTACCAAAATTAAATATCAGGCATCAAGTCCTGACGAAGCTGCGTTTGTAGAAGGGGCCAGTTTATTAGGTTACAAATTTCATGTAATTAGACATACAATCTCATCCATAGACTCGACGACCACGATCAGTAACAATTTCAGTAGATGGTGTTGACCGAGATTACGATATTTTATGTGTGAACGAATTCAATTCTGACCGTAAACGAATGTCTGTGATTGTCCGAGCACCTGATGGCCAAGTCAAATTATTAATCAAAGGAGCTGATTCCGTTATGTTTCCAAGAATCAATCATGGAACAGAATTTATCAAAAAAACAGAAGAGCAATTGGAATCATTTGCTGCTATTGGATTACGAACACTTGTATTAGCCTATCGTGATATCCCTGAAGATGAATTCCGTCTTTGGTTCCGTAAATTTGAAGATGCAAATGCACAAATCAATGGTAGACAAGATGCTCTCGATGCCGCTGCCGAACTTATCGAAAATGAACTTGTATTAGTGGGTGCCACTGCCATTGAGGATAAATTACAAGAAGGTGTGCCTGATACCATTGCCACTCTCATGAAAGGTGGTATTAAAGTATGGGTATTAACAGGTAATAAAGTTATCGATTAACGACAAGGTGATCGACAAGAAACAGCCATCAACATTGGATATTCATGTAAGCTGATCAACTCCGATATGGCCATGATGATCTGCAATGAAGAGACTTTGGAAGGTACTAAAGCCTATTTGTTGAAAAACCTTAATCAATTGAAACAAGAATTAAATATTAAACCACAAAACAAGTTTTGGAAACATTTTTGGGCTGGTATTCGTAAAAGTGATGGAAAGTTCGACAAAGATGTGGGAGGCGATTTAGATGTAACTAACTATGAACTTATTGTATAGCTGGCATTGATTATTGATGGCAAAACCCTGACACATGCACTTGACCCCAGCATTAACGAGATTTTCTTGGAACTAGCATTAATGTGTAAAGCTGTTGTTTGTTGTCGAGTCTCTCCATTGCAAAAAGCCTTGGTGGTGAGTTTAGTCAAGGAAAACGTGGCAGGTTCTATTACACTTGCCATTGGTGATGGTGCAAATGATGTTAGTATGATCCAGGCTGCGCATGTAGGTGTTGGTATTTCTGGTATGGAGGGTCTTCAGGCTGCTCGATCTGCCGATTTTGCTATTGGACAATTTAGATTTTTACGCAAATTGTTATTGGTACATGGATCGTGGGCCTATTCTCGAGTTTCCAAAGTCATTCTGATGTCGTTTTATAAAAACATTGTCATGTATTTCGCACAATTCTCATACACACTTACCAACAATTTCTCTGCCCAGGTATGGATACTAGTTTCTCATATTAATTATAGACGCTGTTTGAACAATGGGTGGGTGTCTCTTCCTACAATATCGTGTGGACGTTTTTGCAGCCTGTTGCCGTTGGGTTATTAGATCAATTCGTGCCTGCTCAGTTATTGGACAAGTATCCACAAATGTACAAACTTGGACGTAAATCACAATTCTACAATCATAAAGTCTTCCTACAATGGATTTTCAATTCATTACTGCATTCCGTATTTATTTTCTACTTATGGGTGTTTACGTTTTCCACAGGAGATATTCTCGCTGATGGCCGTGTCGGTGATAACTGGGTCTTTGGTATCATGAACTATTCAACTATTATCGTCACCGTTACTATAAAGATGTTTTTGATGGTGGATACAATGAGTTTTTTGGTCGGTGTTGCATTATTTGGAAGTGTTATTTTCTATGCTATCGGTTATCCATTGGTAATTTTAATTTTTTTTTTATTGTAGTATGCGTACTTAGTACCTTTGTGGTTCAAGGCCTCACAAGAATTGACCAATACCAATCCCGTTATTTTCTTTTCGGTATTTCTTTGTTATAGTAATTTTTTAGTCCACTTTTTGGTTATCAATCGTAGTTTTCCCGGTTATAGTGAATATCCGTGATATAGTATGGAAATTCTATAAGCGCACTTATGCACCACAACCATATCATATTGCACAAGAAAGTTTCAAGTACAATGTACCTGATTACCGACCCAAATCGGAATGGTTCCAGAAAACAATTCAGAAAGTTAAATCGATACAGAAGAATCGAAGGAAACATACTGGATTTGCGTTTTCACAGTCGCAGGGGATTTCAGAGAGTGTGCTTGGGTATGATTCTACTTTACCCAAACCTATTGGTTAATTGAGTAATACTTTTTTTATAGATTTAAATAAACACTGTGCTTTATCTTTCAATGATGTGAAAATTAAGTACCCAAACTTAAATATATTATCAAGATCTATTGTATCATTCCAGCTGAATTGACAGCTTTTGTCACCAACGAAATACTATATGTTAGTATCGAAATATGATAATACATGACCCCAGATACAATAGCATCCATCGCTTTGGTATCCGTACAACATGTAAAATGTACCATCATCAATTTCTTTTCATTCTTTTTCAATCCCATAAACTTTTTCTCAAAGAATCTTGAACCTTCCGATACACTTCCATCACGTTCTACCATCAAAATCATACAAATCCGTTACCACGATTATAATCCGGGAAATGAGGTTTAATAAAACTCGTCTTGACTTTTGCTGAAAACAAATCTGTTTTGTTCAAAAATAGAATCATATCTGGATTCACCAATAATTTGTGATTGACAATAAAATCGAATAAATTTAAAGCATCTACCATTCGATTCATAGTAGGATCTTCCATCATCATTTGATCATATGAAGAAAGGGCTACAACAAAGACAATGGCAGTTATATCTTGAAAATAGGGTATCCATGATTTACGATGATGTTTTAGACCCGATACATCGTAGAAGTGCATATTTTTACCCTGGATTGGGAATACCGTATCTGATATCGTTTGTGTAACCGTACGTAATAACAAAATATCTACAATTTGGTAAGCAAACTTTTTTATGTACCTGAATCTGTCATGATATACGATTTGGTAGATATTTGTGTTAGTTTATCGAAAAAACTATCAATTATGATAATGATTGGAATTACAATGATGTGGATGCAGGAAATTCTTGTTCTAGTGATATGAAAGTCGTTTTTATATTCGAATCATTCCAAATTGTTGTCAATAAATTCACGATTATTTCTGGAAAGTCCATAAATGGTCCAGTCTCTAATGAAATAAATTTCGTCACTAATTCGTATTTCTTTTTAATTGCATCGGTAGAATTGTTTAATAATTGCTCAATGACTGATAAGATGTTCTTTAAAACTCCATTTTTAGCTATTTTTCGTTCTTCGGCTGTAAATCCTCCTCCGTGTAGAATTTTGAGTTGCTTTAAAAAGGTCGATTTTCCTGAATCGGATGATCCAAGAATCAGGATTTTTGGTTCACCCGCAATCTTTTGATATTCTCGCTTTTCGTTCTTTAAATAATCTTCAATTTTCTTTGATTGTTGTTTTTGTTCTTTTTGATCTCTATGATGTAAGCTTTTTTAAATCATTACTTTGCTGTACTCATATCTATAATATTGGTGTTCTATTGTGCTTCCAGAGTCTGCTGGATATATATTGAGTGATTACAATTTGTTTGTGTGGGTTTACTCCTCATCTCCACGATTTATATAAAATAAGGTATAACCTTCTAATAATGATTTTATAGTTTCTAATATACAGCATATGATATTGATTTTACTGCAGGTGTTGAATTAGAATCATCAAACACAATTTTTCAATTATTTAACTTCATCGCGTAATGAAATCAACAAACCAACAAGTTAAACCAAACTTAACCATTCAAAGTCAAATCCCACGCGCAATTGGAATCCTACTAGGTTTCATCGTATGTCTAATCGTCGTGATATCATCTCATCTATATTTGATTCCATCTGAATCAGAAAAACAGTTTAATCCTACGAAAACGTGTACTGAACCTCCACTTGGTTGTTGGGATGGATACAATAAGGAATATTATAAATGTATCCAATATACTACAGAAACAACTATTCGATTGGGTGTCAAATTTCCAGCAGGGACACGAAACTGTTATAAATCACTTTATTTGAATGTTGATGCTAATACGTTATACATATTCGGATGGTTATTTTTCTGGTGTATACTAACTTCAAGAGTCATTGAAATGATGGTGATTGCTTTGTTGAATCGAAAAGCTCGATATCTCACCTGTCTAGCTATCGTTAGTAATATCCCAACAGTTTGGTATGGATGTTTTGTTATGATGCATTACTTGAATGATCGTTATTATCCAATGTTTTATTCTCAAATCTACTTTAGTGTCACTGAAATCTTTTCCATGATGGTCATGGCTTTACATGTCAATTCCAAAAACCAAAAGTATCCGTATTTGTTATTGATGGTTGGTGGAACAGCATTGTGTCATGCACTACAGCTTGGGTTGGATGAATCGTTGATGAACTTCGATTGGCGAATTATTTTGCGAAATTGTTTGCTGATGATTGGTGATGTCTTTACCACTTTCAGTACATGGAATTTAATTGGAAAATCTATTAGACGAAAGGGAGTCTATTTCATATTAATTTGCATTTGCGAAATCATTTTATTTCAACTGCTCTTTGCTGATTTTGCCAGCTTTCAATTAAGTTTGTGAATTATGAATAATAGAACAACTCAAGAACGTCATAAAGTGTAGGATTTGCTTGCAATATAAGTTTTATAAAAAAAAACATATCTAATAACTTATAACATACCAACATTTTTCATCTTGTTCTTCATAATTGATTGGCTGTTATTAAGCAACGGTAAATACTTACATTAACACTTTAATGACGGATCGCATAAATGTTGTATCAGTGCAACACGTCAGAAAGTGATTTAGAAATTTTGTTTCTGATTTACAAGCATTTTTGAACCTTCGCTTGAAATAATTGTAACCATCATCTACCGAATACTCTCTTCCTAACTTTTAGCATTATCTATATACCATTATAATCTGGGAAATAATTTTTTAATGGTGATTGCTTTATCTTTTTGTCAAATAAATCTTTCTTATTGTAAAATATCATCATATCAGGTTTTGCCAACAGTGGATGGTTAACCATTTGATCAAATAAATCAATTGCATCATTCATTCGATTCGTTTTCATGTCTTCCACCATCACTTGATCGTAACTAGATAAGGAAACGACAAATACAATTGTCAATACATCTTCAAAATATGCTATCCAGTGTTTACGATGGTGTTTCAATCCAGATACATCATAAAAATGGAATGTTAGTTTTTCAATAATAAAAACAGTATCTGTGATTTGCTGTGTAACTGTTCTTATTAACAATATATCTATTCTTGGTAAACTTCAGTTCATTTATATACCTTCATTGGTCAGCACAGATGCAATAGAGACTTTTTGAGAGAGATTTTGAAAGAAACTAAGGTTTAACAGGAATGAAACAAACTAGGTAGTAGATTCGGGCACATCTGCTTTAATCTTTTCAAATTCGCTTTGAATAACAGGTTCATTCCAAAAAGTTGATATTGATTTGATCATTTGATCATCTAGATACGATGATTGAAGATCCGTTGTTTCAATAGTTGCAACATTCTCATACTTTTCCTTTATAGAATCATCTAAATCTGCCACTATTTTTTGACATATTTCAATAATGTTTTTAATGATTTGTTTTCTAAAACCATTAATTTCTTCCTCTGTAAATCCATCTCCATATATGATCTTGAGTTGTTTTAATAGAGTAGATTTCCCTGAATCTGAAGAACCAAGAATTAATAGTTTTGGCTCGTCTTGGAAGACGCGATATTTTTCCCTTTCGCTCTGTAGAAATTGTTCTACTTGCTTACTCTCTTCATCTGCTTTTTGCTTTCTATAAATAGTTACAAAAACTTGACAAATCTTACACCGATTTTGTTCTTTGAGCCATAAAAATCTTTCTTTGGAAGGTTTGCTTATCATCAAAAGTGTCTGTCTCCACGAACAAATCCATTGTATTCTTCTACACGTTACCTGTACATTGGAAACCACCTTAAAATACATTGGTAAAGGTACTATTTTATTATACAATTTATTGCTCAGAATAAGATTCTAAATTACTTGATCCCATTCCAAATTGATAGGTTATACCGAATTGATTCCAATTCATTGGACTTTCGACATTCTCCAGTACACTAAGTCATTACTACAAATAATATTTTACACTTCTTGGTTTAAAACAGATTGAATGGTTTGAATATTGACAAGAGTTTGTCGTAAATCTTTAATAGGAATACCGATAGCATTCATAAGCTACTATAAAATATTTTATCCTAACCTGTTCAATGTTTTTGTTCAAAAGAAAAACACCATAAGCAAATCGTTTGGCATCAGAGCCCTTTTGAAAAAGTGGAAATCTACCATTAAAATAAAAAGTCATACTCTTTTGAGCCTTCATAAGAAGTCGTTATAAAGTCATAAATAACAGATCTGGATGATTTTATGGCCATTGGGTATCTTAGTGGTATGTTTAGGTATAAACTAATCATAGAGACGTAATGACATGTAAATCCTAGACCAGTGGCTGTAAGCTCTTTGTCGGTTCGTTCAAAAGACGAGTTAGGCAGGGGTATATTTCTTATACAGTTGTTCTATAATAAATTTAAACGTTGTTACCTGTATTGGATATATTTCGGATATGTTGCAAATTAACTGTGATTGTCTTTTGACGAGTTTCATATAGATTGAATTCATTTGACGTCTAATTATAAAATCCTTTCCTGAATTTACTTTGTTAATTCTAATCCATCTTTAAGAGATTGTAAATTTCGTTTTTCCTAGTTATAAGTACATATTAACAATACCTTTTGATTTTTCAATTCTAGCACCTTTAACTGGGATTTTTTGGCAGCTAAAATACGCTGCTTCTCTTTAACGATTAGCAGTACTAAAAAATTGGTTAATTAATTGTTTGTACACTCTTGGTTTTCTTGTGTTTTCTTTAGTATCTCTCCATCTAATCTTGTTATATTACTTCTTATAGTTCTATTTTTTATCGCCTTTCTGTTAATTCTATCCCAATACATTTGCTCGACTCTCTGCATGTTGTGCAAAATACTCTTCACCTTGTCGTTCCTTGTCTTTCACAATAATCTGCATCTCGTCTATCTTCTTTGTTACATTGATAATTCTAAATATGAACAAATGCAAGATACTGATGAACAGTTGATAGAGAATATGAGTTTTTCAACTAAAGCATTAAACAGCCTTTAAAAACCTTTTGTGGTATCTGAGTAGATTCTATATGCGTAGTAACATCTCTTGGTATATAATAACCATTTGAAGCTCCCATTAATAAAGTAATGCCATCGAAATGATAATCTTCAATCTGATAATTAAAACATCAATGGTACATTTGAACCAATGAAGGTTAACATAGAGATATCCACTAATAGAGAGAATACACATATGTTGGATTTGTCTTCAACTTCAATCAAGAATCCTGACATTGTTAAATGAATATGATTACGATGTGGTAGATATTCCGGCACATACCAAATCGGATGACAGGTTTCTGCTACCTGAGTTGATTTGATGACTATGATTAGTGTTGATAAGGGGCTAGTTACCCATACAATCCGGTTGATCTGGTAAGACATATTCATCATTTACTGAAGCTGAATCAGTTGGATGAGGTTTATATTGCAACTTCTTTATCGATAGGGTGTATGAGCTTAAAGCTTTTAGTTTTCGAATCGTTATGAATTGAATCATGGAACTATTAACAAGCGAGTTGAACTGTGTTGCAAAATCTCCAAGGAAAAGTAAATGAAGTTACAAGAAATGAAGTGAGTATCATGACACCAAGCAGCCAGTTTATTAGTGGATGCGATGGTTGAATCTGGGGCTTTAATTTGGTACGTGGTCTTTCATAGTTCATTAATCTTAACACCAATGAGTTTAATATTTTTCATGATTAGAATCCCAGTTTCTATTACTAACAAAGAACAATCAGCGACAATAATTCAAATTAGTTAAAATATATTGCGTTATGTACTGCACTTGTCAACCACTCGTGTTTTGTTGATAGTGACAATCATTGTTTTTAATTTGGGGTTTGAATCGGATTCGAATGCCTTGCGATATAAACGACCGACTTAAAGTTGTACAAGGAGCATTGCCAGGAAACTCTTTGTTGTTGTATATTTTAAAGCAGTTCGTGTTCTTTGTTTGGATTAAACCACTACCAATAAGTATTGAATTCTTACCTTTCAACATCAATTATATCACAGGAAAAATAGTACATTCCTGTTTTTCTTATGGATATGTTATGGAAGATGAAAAACAGCTTCAGTTCATCATCTTGAGGATCATGAAGTGGTATCGCTGATGCTGTAGCATCACCAAGCATATTTCGAAGTGGTCGACTATCAACTTGTCTAAAATACATGCTGTTTTCATGATCTTCAGAGTATAGATTCAAGTGGCAAATAAATCTATTACAGAAACTCAAACTGTCTGTTAGTGATAAGAAATACCAATCAATATCATCCGGAGTTTCAATATTAGCTAGTTCTATAATTAAGGGCGGATCACTACTAGTTAAGGTAGGTTGAACTTACATAGCTCTACGGTTTACAGTGTCTTTTACCCCACACATCCTTCCCACAAGAGGTTCTTGTCGTATTATCACATCAAACTTTGTTTGTGTCATGTTTTTTTAGAAAGATCGCGCGTAAAAGTGAATCATCATTTAAAGAAATCTAAGGATACTAAAATGATCTGAATAAATCAACATTATTTTACAATCCATATTTGGTAAACGTAAATTATTCTTGGAATCTTTACTCGTCTTGAGCAGTGGATCATTCAATAGGAAGTTTATAACAATTTAAGCTCAAACCAACGCAAATAAACATAGAGTTTCTCTAATTTGATACCATCATAGACAAATTACCAACTCAAGTGTCCATATATTCAGAGATCAGCTTAAATTAAAACTATGGACATCATTGCCTTTTACAATTATCCTGTAATAGAATAAATGTTAAGCTTTAGATCTGGTAGACGATAGGTCCCTAGTAGATCTCTATCACTTTAATAAAACATATTAAAATCTGTAATCAGAAAAGTGACACAATATCCATAACAGTCAGTCGTGAGCACATTAGCGCGATCCCAATCACATATAGATATGAATCAGATTCTTTGAAGAGTATTCGTATCCCATTAAACCAAGAAATAATTTGGGTGTCCATTTGTCAAAGTTCGTTGTCATTTGACTAACATTTTATAAGACCATTTTCTTTTTTTTTCTTTACTTTTTTTTTTTTGTGAAAATCCCTTGGACATCATTCAAACAATCAACTAGTTATAGATGACGAAGACAGTTCATTGTTAGAATGATGTCATTTGGAAGTATAGTGTCTTGCCCCCTTGCCTAGACTTTGGTGGCCTTACCCGCCTTACGTCTTACTAGTGGTTCGGCATATATCAATTGAATGATTTACGATACTGGAATTATACTTTTGTTTACTTCACTCGTTTATAATTTTGACATATATGAGCATCAAATTATTCTCACTCCTGGTATAAAAATATATCGAGTTTGAATCATGGTTAACAGCTTCTTTCGACTGAGTAAATATTATGAGAAACGTTTAGAATCAACTAGAAATACAAATGTTTCAATTTTTTTGTTTTTTTACAAATGGCAACAGCAATTGCATTTGGAGCTGGAGTAACAATTGCAGCATTAGCAGCAAGAGCAGGTTTAAGAGCATATGCAAAGTCAGGTTTGGGTAGCGCTATGCCTTCAGTATCGTCTTCTCCATTCTTACGAGGTGGATTCGAACCAACAATGTCAACTAGAGAAGCATACCAAATATTAGGAATTAATGACACAAATGCTAAAGCGGATGTTATCAAGAAAGCTCATCGAAGTATTATGTTGGCCAATCATCCAGATAGAGGAGGTTCTCCTTACATTGCTTCCAAAATAAATGAAGCAAAGGAATTGTTGGATGGTAGCAAAGCATTCAGATAACTTAATAAATTTGTGTTTTTGATAAATCTGTTTAATTCTCTGCAGAGTCTTGTTTTTCAAGGTTGTCCAACCGAGTCCTAATCACAGAAACTTGTAACAAAAGTATAGTATCGATGATAGTCAATTGTTTTCAATAGCTAACAAGAATGACTTTACTTCCTTTTAGTTGTTATTCTCTAATTCAAGTTATTATTGGTTTCAAGGCTTCTTCTTCTTGATGTCTTTTGTACTTCAAAAACTTGACGGAGGACAGTTTCTTTCTCCTGCTGTTCAAACTGATGCTATTATTCAGCTCACTAATTATATGAAAAGGTATTTTAAAGGGAGCAACAGAACTTATGACGACAAACCATCTTGTGCCGTTTGTTTTGATATGTCTGGATCAGGAAAAACTACCACTATTATGGAAGCTTCTAAGAAGTCTGGTAGTATCAGAGCGCCTATTAGCCTCATTGACGATGTACTGTTCACACCTTTACTCGATTCTTGTAAATATATGGGTGAGAAGCAGGATCCTCCCTTGGAGTTACAAGACTCAATCTCATACTTAAACATTGAAAAATACTTTCGAACGAGATTTCAAACTGTACTTGTTCAACTCTTTGAAGGAATCATCTTACAATTGAACAGTGTTGAACCAGAAGCTACTGTAATTGATATTAAAATACCAGACCACATATCTCCTACAAAACTTGATTTTTCTGTTGTAAAAGAAAGCTTATCAGATTCGTACAGGCGATTAGTAACTGCGATCGAAACTTTAGACCGTTTGCTTGTTATCCACTTGGATGATTGCCAAAAGTTTTTTTGCGGGTTGACTGAAACCGTCAAGGTTGATGAACAAAAATCGGTCAAAGTTGGTGAAATTATGGGATTCGCTCTTAGATTATTCTCAAGTCAAGTCTCTAATCTTAAAAAATCTCACAATATCCTTTGGGTTTTTTCAGGTACAAGACCAAATCTTGGTTTGGAAATGAAAGTTGCCAGTACGTTTTGGAATCCCTTTGACGTAACAAAATATTTATGTGATTTCAATGTTGATAACATTCGCCAGATAATCCAGTCTTATTTCCTCGTTGACGGTTCATTTCCCCTGTTTAACGATAAGTTGGAACAGTTATGTGGACCACCGAAACTCGTTTCTTTCTTCATACAGTCTAGTGTAGAATTTAGCCTTGAATCTATTGAAGGACTTTTTAGTCATTGGGAAGAAATTGAACGTGGTGCTATTATCATCTATCGTGAACAAATCAAAGGAACCATTGCCTCATTTGGCCTGGCGTCTGATGATTTGGAACATTATTCCCGAAATCTTTGTTTGTTACACACTCATTTGTTTGTCAATTCCCCCAACGGATATCTCAAGTTTGAAGAACTACCTTCCAGTTGGCTGCCATTTATTGAAGCGGGGTTGATTCGTGTTCGACCTGAAAGTGCCAGTAGATCCCGAAAAAGGATTTCGGGGTGGTATATGTATCCTCCAAATCGGTTTCTTGTCAAAATATTCAATGATTTTGTACATTGGTTTTGCTGGGAAAATATCCAAGACTTGGTAGCAAACATTAAGGCTTCATCTTCAACTACAACTATGAAGGGAAAGGTTTTCGAATATTTGTTTGCTTTGGAGCTTCTCGCTACATCTGATTCTAAACTTTGGATACAGTTGGGCGAAACGATGAAAATACAGCCGAGATTGGATTGGAAGCCAAGTATCAAAATGATGGGAGACGTCACCGCTGATTTGAATCAAAATGATGTCTATGTTATGATGGACCGTGACCACAAGAAATCTAAAACAGATTTATTTTTCTTTGCTGATCGAATGGATTCAAAGGAAACAGTGCGTGTTCTTTGTCAATTAACAACACAAGTTGATGATTCCACATTTAAAGCAAAGATGTTTGGGCTTGTTGATGATGGACTTTCTGATTATCGGTTGTATCTTGCGCCAAAGTCAACAGTTGCTTTGTCTCATGTTCACGAACAACAGTTCTCGTCAAACAATTGTTTTTGGATTGATTCATCGAGTTTTGGTTCAATGTTGAAGTTTTCATGGGATTTATGTGATCCTACAAAGACGGAACAGGCTTTGACTGAATTGATGAATTTTGCTGCGTCTCTTAATGACAATACTACTGCCACGAATATTGCCAACTTTATCCCTAAATCAAACAAGCGCAAGAGGAAATTTACATCGATGGGTAATTTTTACATGGCTTTGAAAGAATATGGGCTTGATGAAAAGCAAAAAGACAAAGTTAAAGCAATTCTTGAAAGTCAAGAAATTCTACTCAAGCAACTCACCACTCTTACAGATTCGAAACTTGAAAAGTATGGATTGATTCAAGGTGGTTTAAGAGAAGCTGTTCTATCAGTGATTGAAAATGTATAAAATCATTCATTGATCCTCTTTATTTACTTCTGATTAATACGATCTAAGAATTGAGGTACGGCCTCCCAAAATTCACTTGGCGTTTCATAGAGTAGAGAATGTCCTGGTTAAGGCACGAGAGAAAGAGCTAAAAGGGACTTGTTTTTAACTCTTTGTTCGTTCATTCAAAAGATGAGTTAGGTAGGGGTATATTTCTTATACAGTTGTTCTATAGTAGATTTAAATGTTGTTACTTGTATTGGATACAATCATCCAGATAGAGGATCTAAAATAAATGAAGCAAAAGATTCAGATAACTTAATAAAATTGTGTTTTTGATAAAATTCTCTAATGACTTTGTGAGTTTAAAAATGATTTATTCTTTCAACTTTAACAGTCCTTTGTACTTCAACTCTGTCTCCATGTAGGATTTAGCTCTGTCCCCATAATATCCAATCATTTTAACAACAAATTCCCGACGAGTGGTGATATTGTCCCTTGAAAAACCCAATCCATTACCAGTCTGGTATTGAATATTTGTTAATTCAGTCAGTTCTTCCTCTAATGCTCGGACTTTCTTAGTATAGTCGGCATGTAACTGTTTTGCTGTCAATGCTCGCATATACCACTGTTGTTTTTCATCACCAGCCATTAATTCGAACGCAGCTTTATAGAGAGGTCGACCAGGTCGGATCAAATAAGGTCGATCATGTTTTTGAGAGCAAGTAATGATTCCAGCACGTTCCATATGATGTAAAGGAACTGGATTTCCACCAAAAATAGGATGAATACACAGTTCATCAAATGATACCTCGGGTTTTTCACTTAAAAGTTCAACAACTACATCATTAATTAAAAAATCCACCTTTCCAAAATTGGATTGGAGTCCATGATGAATCAGCATGATCAAAATCACTCAATCGCCCAATTTTCCTTAAACTCGAAACAGCATGGTGAACCATATCATCAAACGCATCTATAGAAGTTATTAACATCACCACAATATAAACCGAAGGAATGTAAATGGCTGTGAATAGAAAAAATGTTAATAGATACCTTTAGCTTTGAGACCTGCCAATAGTTTGGTAACGAAAATATCCAAGTCATGCATTCTTCCACCCAATCCCGCAATGTCATTGGATGTGATGGAGTAGTCTGGTCCTAAGTATTTCTTCACATATTCAAGTGCGGTTTCAGGTTTAGCATCAGCTAAATGAAAATGCTCTACACTTTTTGTTGGTAAAACTAGGAAAATTACTACTTTATATAATACCTTTTCCTAATGCTCTGGTTGCCGAAGGATTTTCTGAAACAAAGACAACTTGACATATTCTATATTCTGCTAATTGGGCAGCCCACTACAAGATAAATGACACAAAAACAAATCACCTTTGCCAGAATATCATAGACATGTTGGCCTCTTATGTTCTCTTTACCCAAAAAGTCATCAATAACCACAACTGGGTACTCGACTGATTGAATGATGGCCAATTCATCTTCGTCAATACCATCTGCTTCGTACATTTTAAGTAGATCTTGTCGTTTCTTCTGTTGTTGGAATGTAATTTTCTCAAGAGCCAACGTGACACATTCAAGGATCTTATTGATTTCACCTTCATTTGTGGTTGTGAAAGTACCTTTCGCACCAGTAGTTGCTGTGATCAGCATATCAATGTATCCACCCAATTGAGCCATAAATCCGAATGTGCTATTGTAAGACAAGGTTAAGTTACGGGAAGAAATTAACTTGGGAAGATAAATAAGAAAGCAGTTGGAAATCACTTTTTCCTACGAGTTCGTCACACCTGATTTTCAATTTGAATCTAACTGTCAAAATTAAACTAGGTATTACTTTTTGTTGGAAAGAATTTCTTCGATAAATTGAGTTTTACCAGAACCCCTTGGACCTGAAATCAAAATAAAATTGTCTATAATATTGTCAGACAATCACATAAAACCTGGTGTTTGTTTCAAAAGTGTGCTTAACCGATGAATTTGTTCCTGTCTTTCAGACCATTTACTCATATCGCCTGAATCATTATCTGTTGGTTCAACATAAAAAGGGTTGATTTGGTTAAAAAGAGATTGGAATTGTGATTCCTTTGGAATTTCTTCTGGTTCAACATAATAAGGGTTGATTTGGTTAAAGAGCGCGCGAAGTTGTGTCCATATTCTTTGCAAAGTTGATGTGACATGCGTTAAAGAATATCGTCCAGTTAAACGATTTGTAATGGAATTAACTCTCCACGGGTCGAAAACAATGAAAGTGAATGATGCAATGAATGCCAAAATCAAAAATACTGAAATTCTCATGTTCGTGTTAATCCATTGCCATCTACTTGTTAAAATTGAAATGCATACGCTTTATGCCAAAAGCTTTCGACTTTCTCGTAGCCAATCAATAATTTTGTACCTCCAAATACCTCTCCATGAATACAGTTTCTAGCTGAAGTGGCGGATCGCTTACGTAGAAAGTGAACTGATGCAAATCGAGGTAAATCTTTTGAGGATGAAGGTTGTAAAACAATATCAACGATCCTTCCAAATCTACAGATAAACAATTCTTGATCAATTACCCTCTGAATTCTCTGAATAGTGATTCCTGTCATGAATTCTATAATAGCTTACCACTGTCAAATCAGGGCCGATAAACTGCACATGCAATCTTGGGGATGGTTTTCTGGATACCAAATCTTCAACCCAAGGAGTTCCTTTTACTTGATATGCATTCACTTTTAAAAAATCAAGAACAGGTTTAGTGTTTTCTAAATGGTTCTGAATAGCTTCCACAGCTTCTTCAACAGTTCCACCTTTGTATTTGAACTAATGTATTAGAATTGGAAATTACTTCAAGATAAAGCCCTCCTTCCTTCAAATTAGGGTCTGCATTGATAGCTTTGAACACTGCACCTTCCGGAAACTTTGCAGGTAATAAGGCTTCATATTTCTTTTCATTGACGTATGATGCTGCATGCCTAATGTTACTTTATAATACTTTATAACCTTTCAAAGTAAAAAGTTCGGGGGTCAAACAAAGGTAACTTGAATGGAAAGATGTTGTCGAACCTAATATAAATCCACAAGTGAATACCTGATGTTATTTTATAGACATTGATACCATATAACACCCTTGTGATAATCAGGGTCTTCGCTAGGCCCTGAAGGGACTTCTAGTGGATCAATTGGATTCTGATTAGTTCCTTCCACCTTAATAAACCATTAGTTTAATAAGACGCTCACCGAGTAATTGGCACGCCAAACTCTTAAAGGATATTTTAAAGGCCATTTAACGTTTGATTGAAGTTGGAAGATATTCCTCCTCCAAAGTGCTTGCATAAATGAAAAAACGAAAAGAGTGATGGAAACCAATTAGGAGCAATGGATGGTTGTCATAATCCAGACTCGTATCCAATGGCTTTCATAACCGTGAACTATATCCATTGTCCTTATTTGATTTTCATTCCTCCAATTCAAACAAGAGAATAATTTTTATGTGGGACGGTAATCAAAGTACTCACAAAGATTGCTACCTTCATATTCAATTCCTATCAACAAAACATCGTAATTTTAGCTTCATCATTTCGGTGGACTACCTCAGTTTAAGATCTATCATCTGTGCAATGGAACTTTTTGAAACAAACCTTCAATCACAAAAGAACTATCAAGAGGGACATCTTTAAAGAAAAATATTTTCCTTTCCGGTTTACTATAGTATTGTATTGACATTATTTAGAAAGCAGACGCGTTGAAAGTGCCCCCCGAGTTTTTTGTTCAAAGCATTATTTAAGAAATTATTATGTTCCACAGATTCAATGTTAATGAACACTATAACAACTGAAGTGGTGTAAGAAGTGAAAAGATACCTGAATCTTAATTGAGTGTCACTTGCCAATGACATTGATTGATCTAGTTGGTACAAATATATTTGGACAACTAAAATATGTATTCTCTTAAAGTTATCATTTGATAGCCAATGCTAATATTCGTGTGAGTTATAATCGATACGGTATTTTAACATGGTTAAAGGACAACCGCCGATTTATCGTCCATGCATCTGCATAACCTGCAATCCTTTAGAGTCTGACTCTCCGATTCAGTTTGAAGACCATCTCCATTTATTTAGTAAACAAATGATAATGCGAGGACATCTCACGATATCCATTCTCAGGAAAATTTGTATGAAAGAAACGCAACGGTAATGATACTCAATTAATAGAATTAGAAATGATACAAAAGAGAAGTTCACAGCAAGGTAAAAATCTATAAAGATTTACGTTAGTGAAGCATCTGAAGCAGAACGCGCAAAACAAGTAGAATTATATTTAAAGCAAGAGAAACAAAAATATTTGAAATTATTAGAAGAACCAAAAATATTAATCCTGGGAACTTCAGATTCTGGCAAATCTACATTTCTAAAGCAATTAAAAATTATACACGGAGCTGGATTTACAGATGCAGAAATCAAACAAGCAAAGCAGAGCGCAATTACACAAGTTTTAAACGCTGCAGAAATCGTCATTGAAAATAGTGATGAAAATATCAAATCAGCATACAATCCTATAATGCAGTACCTTTGTTTAGTTGCAGGTCCCTATGACTGCCTGCCACTTAATATAATCAACTTATTGGCCACTATGTGGGAAGATCCAGTAGTCCAGAAAGCATTTCAAGAACTAAACCATTTAATTCCTCACTCAACATCACAGTAACGTAATATTACTCAATCGATATAGCTTTATGATGCATATAAAACGAATTGCATTTGCCGAATCGGTCTTAACGAATGAAGGTGAATGTGAATAACTGATATATAGATATACTGATGCAACGAACTGTTACCCAATCAATCACAGAGACTACATTTGTAGCACACGATTCAAAATTTCACTTTTATGATGTCAGTGGATTAAAGCATCATCGAAAACAGTGGATACCATACTTTCAAGATATCCTTATGATTATATTTCTGGTGGACATATCAGCCTATGATAAAATGATGGCTGAAAACCCCGAAACCAATCGAATGGTGGATGCCCTAAATCTTTTTGATGAAATTTCAAATCATAAACTATTGAAGAATGTGGACATTACTATATTTTTTAACAAGAAAGATCTTTTTGAGCATAAAGTGACTGAAGTTGCAATAATTGACCATTTCCCAGATTTCAAAGGTAGAATTTCCTTCATTTGACTTTAGGTGAACCGAAAAGTGCGAAATCTGGAGGAAGATATTTTGAAGATAAGTTCGTCAATCTTAGGAAGGACAAGTCCAAATTTTTGAATACACATTTTACGTGTTGTACAGATTCAAAACTTATCAAAAAACTATCTACAAATCTTTTGTAATTGTAATATCTAACCATAAGCTCGTCTCTAGCAAACAAGTCACTAGCTGGTGTTGGGTTATAGAATTATATACTTTTTTTTCAATGTACTTTCACGTTGTATATTTAAACTCTTCATAAACATGTTAGTAAAAAGTAATGGTGTTGAGCAAGTGTTCCACGAACAGTTCTTCTTTTGGTACACACGCGCACAAAGTGTCCTTTTACCAAATTGTGTATGAAGTAATTTACCAAGACCAATACATGTTTTAGGACTTACCATAAAGTATTATAAATCTCTGATGAAAAAGTTGTGTCGACGGACTGATTTTTAATTTGTCTGTTTATTGTACACAAATATTTGATTACTCGCTTTTTCGATTCTAAAAAGTACAGTCACTTCATAAGCAACATAATCAATAACATGTCAAGAGAAGATCTAAAAAAAATGGAATTGTATTTGAGTGAAGAGAAACAAAAGTATCTAAAATCTCTAAAGGAACCGAAACTTTTGATATTGGGAACATCAGATGCAGGAAAATCTACATTTCTAAAGCAGCTAAAAATTATACACGGATCTGGATTTACAGAAGACGAAATGAGACAAACCAAACAGAGCGCGATTACACAAGTTTTAAATGCAGCAGAAATTATTATCAAGAATAGTGATGAAAACATCAAATCAACATATAAGATCATATCTCAGTACATCTATTTGGTAGCAGGTCCGTATGACTGTCTACCGCTCAATATCATAAATTTACTTGCAACTATGTGGGATGATCCAATTATCCAAAAGAGATTTGAAGAACTCAGTCATTTGATTCCTCGCTCTACATCACAGTATTACGGAATCAATTAACTATATAGTTTTTTACTGAACATAAAGAGGATTGCTTTTGCCGAATCAGTCTTAAACAATGAAGGTGAATGTCACATATAATAGTTTAATATTAGATATACTATTACAACGAACAGAAACTCAAACAATAACAGAGACCACGTTCATTTCAGAAAACCACAGGGTACATTTTTATGATGTCAGTGGATTAAAGCACCATCGAAAACTTTGGATACCATATTTTCAAGATGTTCTGATGATTATATTTATAGTAGATGTCTCTGCATATGATATGATGATGGCTGAAGCCCCAGAAACGAATCGAATGGTGGACGCCCTTAATCTTTTTGATGAAATTGCTAACCATAAACTGTTAAAAAATGTCGATATATCCTTATTCTTTAACAAAAAAGATTTATTTGAAAACAAAGTATTTAAAGTACCAGTATCCGATTTTTTCCCGAATTATAATGGTAATGAACAACTATTTGATATTTAGGAGAAGCAAAGAACCCAAAAGCTGCAGGTGCATTTTTCCAAGATTTGTTCCTCAAAAAACAACGTAGTGAATCCAGGCGTACAACAGTTTCGTTCACTTGTTGTACAGATTCTAAACTAATTCAGAAATTAAGTACCAAAATACTGTAAGCCTATAAAGGATTAACGATATTAGTGTGTCCATATCGAAAAAAGCTTTGACAGAGAGCGGCTTGTAATGATTACTTTACAATAAATAAGTCTACACCAAATGTCATGGCTGGGTAGTAAAAGTACAAATCAATATTGATTAACTTTGTAAAATTCATTCAAGAAAAATCGCATACCATTATGTTCCTATGATGCTAAAGGGTTTACCCATAAATTTGTTTTGAAAACTGTTTTGTAGAGTTTTAACTCTATTGAGCTGAACATCCAGATTCAGAAGCTAATCAATCAGTTCCAAATTTGGAATACTTGATCAATCAAAACATTCTTTAACAAATCTGATTGTGATTTTCATGTTAAAATTCCAGCAATTTTGAACTTACAAATCAATAATGGCAGTATATCAGTAATTGATCTACATACTTTTAATGTACTTTAAAAACCACTAATTTATTTTACTAAGTAAACAACCATAATTGATTATTGAAGTTTGCTTATCATGTTGATGATGAATTAGCACATCTCGATTACACTCTTGGGCTAAGTAATTTTCCATGGCACTAAGCACTGAGTTCAGATTTAATGTACACCAATCGTTTTTATTAGTTGATTATTGAAAGTCTAAACTTGGTTGTAATAATTGACTTTATCAAGGTGTAGGTCCTGCACAGAATGAAATTATTACACAGTAGGAAATTTATTCTAACATTTATAAAAGAAGAATCGATTTTTAAAATTGCTGACATCGCGCACTGGTTACCTTTCTTAGTGGGGTCGACGTATAGATGTGGCAGTCTGACGTAAATATTGGTGTGAGGTAATGAATCCCTTTGTTCGCACATTTATAGAAATTCACACAACTCAGATTTACCACAAACTTCTTTACGATATGAAAAAGAGTGATAGTACATACAAGTCACGCATTGCAAATGCTCAAGATGAGACTTACATTAAGTCGTAATGATACTTGTTTATTTATTTCAATAGTGATACATCTGAAGCAGAGCGTGCAAAACAAGTGGAATTATATTTAAAGCAAGAGAAACAAAAATATTTGAAATCATTAGAAGAACCAAAAATATTAATCCTGGGAACTTCAGATGCGGGAAAATCTACATTTCTAAAGCAATTAAAAATCATACACGGAACTGGATTCACGGACGAGGAAATCAAACAAGCAAAACAGAGCGCAATTACACAAGTTCTCAACGCTGCAGAGATCGTCATTGAAAATAGTGATGAAAATATCAAATCAACATACAATCCTATAATGCAGTACCTTTGCTTAGTCGCCGGCCCGTACGACTGTCTACCACTTTATATCATCAATTTACTGGCTGCCATGAAGGAAGATGTAGCAGCCCAAAAGAGATTTGAGGAGCTCAGTCATTTGATTCCTTTATCAACGTCACAGTAATGTGGAATCAATAACCGTTTAGCTTTTTAACGAATATAAAACGAATTGCATTTGCCGAATCTGTACTAACGAATGAAGGTTTGACACGTTCAGATTTATATTAGATATACTGATGCAACGTACCGTGACACAAACTATCACACAGAGCACATTTATCATCGACAATGACAAGGTTCATTTTTATGATGTCAGTGGATTAAAGCATCATCGAAAACAGTGGATACCATACTTCCAAGATATCCTTATGATCATATTTCTTGTGGACATATCAGCTTATGATATGATGATGGCCGAAAACCCAGAAATGAACCGAATGGTGGATGCCCACAGTTTGTTTAATGAAATCGCTAACCATAAACTGCTGAGGAATGTCGATATATCAATATTCTTCAACAAAAATGATCTGTTTGAGAAGAAAGTAATGCAAGTGCCAATTAAGGATCATTTTCCAAACTATACTGGTACGACTATGTTTATTAAAATCAAGGCCAATTGAATAATGCAAAGGCTGGAGGGGAATTCTTCGAAAATTTGTTTCTGAAGGGACAAAAGTGTGACTCAAGACAGATAACCGTATCATATACCTGTTGTACAGATTCCAAATTGATTCAGAAACTAGTATACAAAATACTGTAAGTTGAAATCGTAACTTAACGTTTAGTGTATCAATATCAAGAAAGAACGTTATAGATAGTGGCATATAATCTAATTTGTTTTTACATTAATAGATACATTTACTATATATCAAGCATTTCTTTTTGCTCGTATTTCAACATCTATAAGTGTAGGCGTTTTCAAGCTATAACTGATACACTGTTAGACATTTCGGAGATTGGTATATCCATTGTTTACATCATTCCAACACTTTTGACATATATAAACTAGTCAATATTTTCAAACACTAAAAATGAATATTCAGTTGAAGAAGTAAGCGTATATGAATGCTAACTAACCTTGCCAGGAGATCACCCAGTGAACTATTACGTGACGGATATATAAAACCGTAAGAAATATCAAATAATTTTCAGAGAACTATCCGATTCCTCAAAAGCAAAGCAAGTAGATGCATACCTGAAACAGGAAAGGGATACCTACGAAAAACTTCAGAATGAACCAAAGATATTAATTCTTGGACCTTCGGATGCTGGAAAATCGACATTCTTAAAGCAATTAAAGATTATACACGGATCTGGATTCACTGATGAAGAAAGAGCGCAAGTGAAACAAAATTCAATCACTCAGGTTTTAAACGCTGTCGAAAGAGTGTTGGAAAATATGCCAGAATCTAAAAGAGCAGATTATAATTCAATCATTCAATATATTGAACTGGTATCGGGACCTTACGATTGTTTGCCATTAAATATTATCAATAAACTGGCAATATTGTGGGAGGATCCTCTGGTGAAACAGAAATTTCAAGATATGAGGGACGTGATTCCTGAATCTACGTCTTAGTAACTGAATTACACTAATTCAATAGTTTTTTAACACATATAAAACGCATTGGATTTTCAGACTCAATCTTGACAAATGAAGGTATTACTAATGTCTAGATCTCACCAAAGATGTGTTGATGCAGAGAACGGTTACCCAGACAATCTCCGAAACTACCTTTATCTCAAACGGGAAAAAATTCCACTTTTATGATGTCAGTGGTCTAAAGCATCATAGGAAGCATTGGCTACCATATTTCCAAGAGGCATTATTGATAATATTTTTAGTGGATATATCAGCTTATGATCAAATGATGGCAGAAAATCCGGAAATGAATCGAATGGTGGATGCATTACATTTATTCGACGAGATTGTAAATCATCCACTGTTGAAAAAGGCAGCCATCAATCTATTTTTCAATAAGAAGGATATATTTCGAAACAAAGTGACAACCGTTCCCATAGTAAATTACTTTCCGGATTTTGATGGTCTGCATAAATTTGTTGATACCTTTATAGGCGAAGCACAAAGTGCCAAAGCAGGCGGGAAATACTTTCAAGAAAAATTCATTGCACTGCGGAAGGAAAAAGGGGAGTTTCTCACAGTACACTTCACATGCTGTACAGACTCTACACTAATCTCCAAAGTGACTACAAACTTGATGTAAATGTTCTAAATCTTACAATAGTGTATCCTTAACGAAACGAGATATGGATCAAAGAGGGTTTGAATTTGTGTAATGTAAACTGGACTTATTAAATACATATATTCACTTATTTTGGGCATTTATCATCTCTGTTGTTTCAGACCCATGCCATAAATTGTACAATCTCGGATACATTTCTTAAGGCACAAGTCTTTCCTTTTTTCTCCTTTTGCTTTTCATGGTTTTTTGAGTGCTCTCCCAATATCTCAGACAATGGGGCTTTTCTGCAGGAGTTGGATATTTCGTAAACATAATTGTAGATTTATAGGCGGCATATCAAATATTATACCTGTACTACTCAATCAATAATGGTTATGTGTTTTAGTGTTCGTTGTGTGGTTGATTTAGCTTGTACACAATAAAAGATACTAAAAATCTCCATTCACCTAATTGTTTTCCCCAAACACAAATGAAAATCAATGAGAAGATCAAACAGCCAGTAGATGCGCATATAAAAGACGTCAAAGAGAAATCAATGAGCACAGGGTAACTTGATACGCATAACTTTATACTAGTGAACTATCAGAATTGGAGAGGTCAAAACAAGTGGAGTCATATTTAAAGCAGGAGAAACAAAAATATTTGAAATTACTGGATGAGCCAAGAATATTGATCCTTGGAACTTCAGATGCGGGAAAATCTACATTTCTAAAGCAACTAAAAATTATACACGGAGCAGGATTTACAGAAGAGGAAATTAAACAAGCAAAACAGAGTGCCATCACACAGGTTCTAAACGCTGCAGAGACTGTAATTGAAAATAGTGACGAAAGTATCAAAACAAAGTATAATCCCATAATCCAATACATGTGTCTAGTTTCAGGACCATATGACTGTTTACCACTTAATATCATTAATTTGCTCGCTGTCATGTGGGAAGATCCAGCAGTGAAAAGTGGATTTGAAGAACTCAACCATTTAATTCCTCACTCAACATCACAGTAACGATACTTTAGAATTGCTTAATCGCTAGCTTTATGACAAATATAAAACGCGTAGCGTTTGCCGACTCTGTTTTAAATAATGAAGGTGAATATAACCACATTGATTGTAGATATACTAATGCAACGCACTGTCACACAAACTATCTCAGAGACTACATTTATTGCTAATAACACCAAAGTCCATTTTTTTGATGTCAGTGGATTAAAGCATCATCGAAAGCAGTGGATACCATATTTTCAAGATATTTTAATGATTATTTTCTTGGTAGATGTATCTGCATATGATAAAACGATGGCTGAAAATCCTGATATGAATCGAATGGTCGATGCAATACACCTATTTGATGAAATTGTAAACCATAAATTGTTAAAAAGCGTCTCTATCAGTTTGTTTTTGAACAAGAAAGATCTGTTTGAAAAAAAGGTGAAGAAGGTACCCATCAGCCAATTCTTCCCTGATTATCAAGGTATACTGGTAATTAGTTAAATTCGACTAGGAGAACCAGAGAATGTCAAAATGGTAGGTAAATTTTTCGAGGAAAAGTTCTTGAAATGTAATACATCAGAGACAAAAAAAGTAAAAGCTCAGTATACATGCTGCACAGACTCAAAACTTATTCAAAAAGTGACCTTTAACCTTTTGTAATTCGTTTGGACTAATGGTAGTGAATCATTAACTAATCGGTCACTCGAAGCAAAAGGGCTTTTATAGTTTTGTTTGGTTAAATAAATTTAGATACATAATTTTAGTCCATATAAATGAACATGGTTAATGAATAATGGTAAACTGTTCCACTTTTTTTGGAATGCATTTATGGGCGAAAAATGGAAAACGTCAACGGTATCCGCAATCCTACCACTAATACTTGCTCTTTAATGTATGCTGAGATTGTGCATGAATTCAATTACATTTTACAAGCTATTTCCACACTGTTTGGTGGTTTGTAAACAAATGAGAGAACCACTCGTGGTTACTTTCCATCAAATTCTTCATTTATTTCCTAAAAATAAATGGGGAGGGAAGATTCGAGCTGTATCGGACCAAACATTCTACTACAGGACGAGCAAGCTACGTTTGTTGAAAAGTAACGAAAATATCTCACCATCAAAGGTTGTCCACAACCGAAAGATCAAAAGCAATTGATTCATATCTAAAGGAAGAGCAAATTAAATTCGAAAATCTAAAGAAAGAACCAAAACTTTTGATACTAGGAACATCAGATGCTGGAAAGTCAACTTTCTTAAAGCAATTAAAGATTATACACGGATCTGGATTCACTGATGAAGAAAGAGCGCAAGTGAAACAAAATTCAATCACTCAGGTTTTAAACGC